>JAIKVB010001370.1:0-13450 GCA_024679045.1 Phytophthora brassicae
TATAGCTTGTAGGGAAACGACCAAAAGGCAGCGCCAAGAAGACAAGTCGTCCCGGGAGAGGGTAAATTTCGCTTTGTGCGCTCAACTAAATCTTGCTCAACTAAGCAAGTCGGTACGCCGGATAACCGGGTGCTGTGACACTTCAAGTCGAGCAGCCTTTGCTCTCGACGCCCTGTAAAAGCGCTCGCGCGCTGCTCCCCACCCGTTGGTGGCAGGCACAGGTTTTCCCGGAGATAGTTCGCTCGACTATACTCCGACGACCCAATTTGACTGGCTTAGTCGACTGGTTTCTGCGCAAACGAAACACCGCTGTCCCGGAAGGGCCGAACCGCTGGGTCAACTCAGCACCGGCTTTGTTCGCCGACTTGTCGGCGATTGTTGTGTGCTAACTGAGATCATTACTAACGGATTTCTGTTTATTACAATACCACAATGACCTCCAAACGCGCCGAAGTCCTCCTGGGGAGTGGGGACTACTATCACTGGGAGTACAACATGCGCATGACATTGGCCCGGAAGGGGTTGCTGGCGCATGTTGAGGTCGTGAAGCCCGAGAACAAGATCACGGAGGCGGGGCTCGTTAGTGACGCGAAGGCGCTCGGGATCATCGCTCAAGGAGTGGAACTACAGCACCAGACCAAGATTCGGTCTGCCTCACGTGCAATGCACGCCTGGGGAACGCTGCGTGACTTCTACAATCGTTCCACGCTCCAGAACCGTGTCACCATGACACGACGTCTGCATGACTTCAAGATGGAGAGCGGAACGGCGATGGCCAAGCATCTGGACGCGTTCGACGAGCTGGTCGTCGGGTGCAGACGCTGGGGGAGCCCGTCGATGAGGCACGACAGCTTGTTGTGCTGTTGAGCAGTCTTCCATCGGAGTATGAGCTGATTTCATCTATCGTGGAGAACGCTAAGGACGCGTCGCTGATTGAGGTGAAGAAGAAGCTGCTCAAGGAGTATGAGCGGTTGGAGAAGAAGGACACCACTACGGAGAAAGCGTTCCATGCCAACGGGAACGCTAGAAGGTTCAAAGGCGGCCGAGGAAACGGTCAAAAGGGGAGCGTTCCACGCAAGAATGCTGGTGGTTTCAAGGGCAAATGCTTCGGGTGTGGCTCTCCGAGCCAGAGAGGTGACAGCGGGAACGATGCTGTGTTTGCCGTCGGCGAGGAACGCCTGAACGGCTGGTTGATCGACAGTGGTGCTACGTCGCACATGACCCCGCACCGTTCCGACCTGTTCGACTACGAGACCCTGAACGCTGGCGTCGAGGTGACTATTGCGGACGGCAAGAAGTTACGCGTTCATGGCAAAGGAACGGTCAAGTTGACCGGACTCGACAACAGACGCATCAAGATGATGGACGTCTTGTACATCCCTGGACTCGACAGACGCCTGTTTTCGGTTGGAAGACTGGCGGAACGTGACTTGAGTGTTGAGTTCCAACGTTCCTCGTGTGCCATCAGGGGTTCCAACAGCGCAATTGCTATGGGGAAAAAGGTGGGCAATGCGTTCCTACTCGACTGTCAGTAAGAGGAAGCACGGTTTGTGGAGTACTCGGGAGCAGACAGTAAGTGGGAGCTGTGGTACGCTCGCATGGGACACCCAAGAAAGGATGCACTGACCAAGACCTAGCGTTCCACGAACGGCATACCTGCGGTGAAGCAAGGTATCGAGACGCTGTGCGTTGGCTGCATGAAAGGCAAGCAGACCGTTACGTTGTTCCCGTCACGATCGGTGACGAAGACATCATGTGTGTTGGAACTTGTACACACGGATGTGATGGGCCCGATGAGAACGCTCTCAAAGGGTGGTGCCAAGTATGTGCTGACACTCGTGGACGACTACTCACGGTATGCGGTAGCGTACTTTCTGACGAAGAAGAGCGAGGTGGCCGGCAAGCTTAAGGAGTTCCAATCGTTCCACGAAAACCAATGGGGCGAACGTTTGAAGTGTCTGCAATCAGACAATGGAACGGAGTTCGTGAACAAGACGGTAGCTGAGATGTGCCGCCGGAACGGTATCATTCACCAACGAACCGTTCCGTATAGCCCTCAACAGAATGGAGTGGCGGAACGCATGAACCGGACCATCATGGAGAAGGCACGCAGCATGCTACACTACAAGGGTGTGTCGACGGAGTGGTGGGCTGAAGCTGTGAGTACAGCAGCGTACCTGATCAACCGCTCCAACAACACGGCACACTCGGACTCGACACCGTACGGATAGGAAATATCACACCCAAGAGATACTATTATAAGACGTACGTTTTAGCGTCTAAATTTTAGCTATAAATATACGACTATCTCACTGCTCCACTGACATTTTTTTTAATAGTTCTGAGATCAAATATGGGATTGCACGTGATGTACAAACAAATTTGGATGGTAAAGGCGTGAAGCTTCCCATATAGCACTGGAGCAACAGCATCAGGTTTTTCGAATTGCTCACTTTAAATTTCGCCAGCAATCCAACCTTCTCCATCGCAAGACAACAACCTCGCCTCCTACCTCATCCGACTAATATGGATTCGCACTATTTGTCCAATGAGAGCCGTATCGGATCATTTCACTCTGAAACCAGCTTGTTCGAGGGGTCCGACATGAGCGACGTATCGTCGGGAGATACTGAGCTCCTACCCAGCCAATCGTCATCATCAAGCTCGGATTATCAGGATTTCAATGAAGCGGGGTTTCAGGTTGAAGAGAGCAGTGACCAATCAAATACACTCGTTGGAGTCGAAGCCGTTCCAGGGTCCAAGTCGGTGACCTATCAAGGGTATACGTACGCATACTACAACGGGACACAGACAAAGCACTATCGTTGCAGCGCATATCGCCGCACCGGCTGTGCAGTGAAATTTTACGTGTCGGAGCAGAGTGCGATGGTTAGCGGGACACATAAATCCGACTGCGTCCCCGACATGCATCTGGTCCCAATTGGGACACCAACAAGTTTGCACTCGAGATGTGACACTTATTCCAACGGAGGTGTGGAAAATTATTCGGGATCAGTTCTACGGCGACGACAATGCCGTTGTGCAAGGAGCTACTAAAAAGCAAATTTTAGGTCGACTTTATCGGACCCGGGCGAAGACATTTGGAAGGGACATGATTGGCCGACTCGAAACCGAGCCTTTGTGTGATGTTAAGAACAGTCCAGGTCTCAAATTTTTCCAGTTTCACTTCACTTACTATGAAGACGACGTTCAACATCGCGTCATCGTTTGGGCGCACCCGCAACTAATGGACCGAATGAAGCAACGCCAATGCTCCATTTTCATCGATGCAACTTATCGCTGCGTACCAACCCATTTCTATCAGCTAGTGATCGTGATGATGTATGATCCGATTTCTGAGCTGTACCTTCCAGTTTGGTACGTCCTCACATCTGGAAAAACAAATCGGATTTACGAACACTTGTTGCACTACGTATACGCAGCGTCGAAAAAGAAGCTGGAACCAGCTCATATTGTGTGCGACTTCGGGTTTGCTCTAATTAAGGCGGCCCAGAACCAGTTTCCAGGATCTAGTATCGTGGGCTGTCTATTTCACTTTAAGCAAGCGCTGCGTCGTAAGATGTTAAATTTGAAAATACCCGAAGCTGAAGTAAATCTTTCCATGCGCGAGGGATGCATCGACAGACTCACTGTAATTCGACGGTGTGACATCGTTTTCCAGGGGATCCCATCCGTTCGACGTATGATCAAGCGAGATTGTGATTTTCATGGCATCGCGTACTCTAGCGAAAACTGGAAGAAGTTCTGGAAGTATTTTAAGAAAACCTGGATTAAAAAGTTTAAACCGGAGTGGTGGAATGTGACCGGCCTTAGCGATATCATTAACAGGACCAACAACCCCCTCGAGCGGTACAACCGTACAGTTAATGAAGCTTTCCCCAATTCGCACCCTGATGAAATTCAGTTTGTTACAGTCATTGAGGAGCAGAGCCGAGAAAATGTTCGACTAATTCTCGACATTTCAAACCGCCGCGCAAGTGCCCCAGCGCATGCTTTATCCCAGTCTGCGCCAAATTTCGAGTCTGACCCAGATTTTCAAGTTGATTCAGACTCAGATGACTCCGACAGCAACAACGCGTCTGTGAGGTCGATGTCTCCCGAATACTGAAAAGTATATAACAAGGATTTGCATTGCATTAACTCATTACATTTGAATACATCAAGCAATTTTATATATGAGTATATTGCAAAGTCCTCGATAAACGAATGACTATACTAAACGGATCATTATGATATCGCTTCACCCTAACCACTGGCAGTTCCACGTAATGCGGAGTACTATTGTGAATTCCGTCCAAATTTGCACATTTTGGGTGGTTTACCGAATCGCCCACATACAAATCCAAGTTATTAGTGGAATCGCCCAGTGGACAAACATCTATTCTATGTCGTACTTTATAGAGAAGTATACAGATTGTATGCACTTGCGCGATTGAGGGACGATTGATTCGAAGAACCGCGCACGGAAATTTTGAGTAGAACGCACAATATCATAATCTCTACTAGCGCTTGCACTTTGTCCAGACTTCGACATAGTATTATATAATTAAATGTTATTGTTAATCAATTTGTGTAAAGATGCATCATCGCATTCATTTCCATAAATGTCTTATGATAAGTATAAAATCTAAAATACATTGGCTAATGTCTTGTATTAAGGGACGGCAGATAATATATTTTTTAAAAGAGCACAATATGTATACATGCATTAACATTTAAAAATTGTAATTGTACATTCAGACGACCTACCCCATTAAGCCCTCCCCATTACACGAACCTACCCCTGTAGATCGTGCTGCCCCATCCCCCAACCACCACCCTTGCTTGCACGTTGCACTAGTATTTATAGCTGTGCTACCCTTACGCACAACACTACATTTATAGAACTGTTGTCTGAATGTAGCTGAAAGGGACACTTGATATTGATTTCATAACCGGTTATGATACCATGCCTTATCAAAACATTTATTTATCTACAAGTCGACCCCGAAATAATAGTTTTTTTAGTAATTAAATAAAAAATGAATATATAAATTAATAAAGAGTAGATATTTTCATTCCCATAAAACGTTGATTCGAGGAGCTGACATCTATGCTTTAAAAAAACCTCAGGATATAATAAAACATTATCATCACGGTGTTATAATGTTTTACAGGTATAACACAATTGAAAACATGACTTTTTCATGGGTCAAATATGTGGTCAATTTGATCCTGATTTGACCCAAAAAGAGAGTTGCGCATGATTTGACCTGCGCAGCGGTTGACCCCAAAAAAAATCCCTTTTATTAATCGTCAGTAGGCTGTATACCATCGGGCGTCAAATCATGTCCTAAATACTCCATACGTGTAGCAGCAAACGTGCACTTAGACGCTTTTAGCCTTAGACCGGCAGCAGATAACCTCTCCAATACAACAGCCAATTCTACCACATGTCTTGCGATTGTCCCTTTCGTAAAAATGATCACATCGTCCAAATACACTAGGCAGCAAATCCAGGTTAACCCTCTGAGTACACAATCCATGTGCCTTTGGAAGGTGCTCGGGGCATTGCACAATCCGAACGGCATTCGGCAAAACTCAAATATTCCACGTCTCGTCGTGAACGCCGTCTTCGGACGATCCTGTGGGTACACAGCCAGCTGCCAATATCCTGCGTGAAGATCCAAACTCGTAAATTTTTGTGCTCCACATAAAGATTCCAACGTCTCATCTACCCTGGACAACGGATATAAATCTTTCACTGTAATAGCGTTCAGCGCTCGATACTCAATGCAAAATCTCACCGTTCCGCCCTTTTTCCTCACTAGGACGACCGGGAAACCCCATGCACCCGAGCCTTCTTGAATTACCCCATCTTTCAGCATACTGTCCACTTCTTTGTCAATTACAGTGTTCTCTGACACAGCGTGCCGACGTCGGCGTAGCATTATCGACGGGGCCTCTCCTGTATTAATATGATGTTCTACCGTGGTCTTGGCCAACGGAGGGCACCCTTGCTTCTTTTCCACGATGCCCATATGCTGCCTTAACAGGGAAATCACCAAGTTACGGTCCTTTGGCTCCATTTCACCCACACCGAGTGAGCGAGTAGCTTGGCGTCGTCCTTCTTCAGGGTATGCACCCATTCAGCCACCCTTTTCCGTTCCAGCTCTCCACTCATGTCGAGCAACGTCATCGTCTCATACGTCGGTATCCAGGTGCCGAGTGTTTCGCGGCCAGGCAGTTTCCCTCGTCACCCTTCCATGTTCATCACAGCTACTCGCACCATTCCGTTTCGTACAATGTCCACTGTTGGGGCGACTAACAACTGTCTCTTGGCGGTGGGCTTTGGTAGCAATATCCCTGTCGTCCCATCAGCTGTGTCCACCGTCATTCGCACCACACTGCGAGTGTTAGTACTCAACTTCACTGTTTTCGCCAAATCGCACAGTCACTACTCTTTCGCCAAGCCCGTGGAGCAACGGCGTCACTCCATGACATGTGAACGGCACCACTACCTTCTTATCAGCTTCGTCACGGTACGTCAGTTCCCTTTTGTGAAAATCCATCTTTACTTGGTGTTCCACCATCCAATCCTCTCCGATAAGTAATTCGCTTCCTTGGCCTTCTACCAATAGCGCGTTAACTGTCAGTCGCTGCTGATAGATCATGATACCCACGAATTGTCATACCAAGTACATGCGCTTGGCCTCCTCCAAAGCCTTCTACGATATCCACCGGTGCGTTCCTCGTAATACACCGACCGTAATTCCGCAGATCACTACCAGCAATACTGTACTGGGCACAAGTGCCAGTCTAGCTTCCAGCGTACATCCTTTTGATACTGACAGCAGTACTGTAGGTAGACTCGACGTCTCTTCACTCCCCGCAGCTCTAAGTTGCGCTTCCTGTAGCGGCTTACCGTCCCCATTTTCGACCAACTCGATATCACCATGATTCTTTTTCTTTTCATAGTGATAACTCTTGCGTTTTCTGGGTTTCTACGTAGCGACCCTAGCCCTTTTGTCCGTTAAGGTAGCCGCCTCCAACTTTTCTTGCATCAACTTCTTCTTCTGCAATCGATAGCCACGTTTCACAGCTCTGAACTTCTTAGGCTCTCTCAACGCTCGTTTTCTGATGGCACGCAATTCATGTAGAGTACCGGTCTCTTCCAATTGTTGTGGGACCTCTCGCGCATACGCTCGTAGTTGTTGTAACCAGTCAGTCTTTGTTATTGGTCCCGATAGTTGTTCTTTTGTGGCCTTGGCCCCCACTATCTGCACCGTTCGTTGACTCAGCGCCGTTCTCTGCAAATCTATTCGTTTCTGCTTCTTCTCAGACTTCCGTACTACGGCGATGGCACGCTGCCCGGCACACTGTTGCTGACTGCGTGGCTCGTCCATCCTTCCCTCACGCACTTCATTAATCAGCCGACGTACGAAGATTCTCAATACCTCAGCACGCTCTTGACGCTGCTCTCGAAACTCAGCCATTAAGATCCCATTCGCTGCCGCCACCATACCCTCAGCTCGTAGCACCGGGCTTCGTCGCCTCGCCTGGACTCTTCCGATACTTCTGTTGAGCGCTCTGCCAGCTCGTCACATTTCGACCTTCGCCGTATTCACCGTAACCATTGATTGCATATTCCAGGGCCTCGCTAAGTCTCGCTGGCGCTAAGGTGCGTACATGTGCAGCAGCATCTTGATTGTTAAGGCCATCATAGAAGGCCTCTAAATACGCTTTCATTGCCACTTGTCGGCCAAACACAATGTTTGTCAGGCTATTGACAAAGTTATCCAGACGCTCACCAGGTTGTTGTTCTCTCTTACCTAGGAGCTTCTGGGTCTGCCAGGTATTCTCACGTCGGCCGTACTTCTTGCGAAGTCAACCGGTGAGATATTCGAAAGTGCAATCGTCTGCAGTCATGTTGCCACCAACCACTTGTTCGCGTCGCCTTTCAGATGAGCGGACACTCCGTAGTACAGTTCCGCAGACGACCAGGTTTCTCCGCCTAGGATCGTTTGTCACTGCACTGCCTGACGCACAGTGGCGAGCCCTGCCTCAATGGACTCACTCGGCAAACCCTTGAAGTCTACAATATCCATCTTTTTGACTTTATGGCGGTGGTCCTGCACTACCACTGCTGGCGCTGGAGTGTCGATAGCTTCTAGTGTAGCCGTCATAGGCGGTTGTACGACAAATTGCCGCATCATAGCACGCTGTTGTCCCGGCGTGAGGACGTCCCACCAGTCCATGGCTTCTAAGTCATCCGCCGGACTGTTATCGTCCTCCTGCCGTTCCGTAATGCTCGGTCGTACTGGTCTCGACGGAGGCTGCTGGCTATTATTACGCCGGCCTCCTCGGCGTCGTTCGTCACTACGTCCGGTATTTTCGCCACGATTATGGTCACTGCCTTCACTGCCCTGACCATTGTGTCGTTCATAGATACTGCTGCGGTTGTCGTCGCGATCACTACGGCTACCCCGGCTACGGTGGCTGCGATCGTCTTCGTCATCCTGATTCTTCGCTATCCGTCGATTACTGCCTGTGCGCTACCCTCGGTGACATTCATCAGTATCCTGGGTGTGGTCGTCATCAGTGGCACTATTATTGCTACGGCCTTGACCACCTCCTCGTCCCCACCAGGATCTCCCGCGCTAGCCACTTGAACAGCCAATGAACTGCTGACCTCAACCTCTTCCGTCGTCGTTGTCCACGTGGAGTCGCGTTCTCGTTGTCCTCTGCCGTTTGGCCCGGTTAGCTGCTCTGCTAGCTAAACTAGTACTGTTTCGTGACGCTCGACCGCCTGATCCATCGATCGGCGTCGTAGGCGTCCCTGCTCTCGTCAACACCATACGGATAGCTTCTATACTGCTGTCTACTCCCTCTTTCTTTTGTTGCTGCCGGTTCTACAACTGGTCGTTGCTCAACTGCTGACAAGCTTCTGTCGTCCCTGGCTCGTGCCTCGGGGCTAAGCCTCGTGAAGTCACCCCCTCTGTTGTTTTCCGTCTTCCGTTTATCGGCTGCTGTTTCTCGGCTTCTTCTTCTCGTCGAGAGGACGACTGTGTTAGTTAGCCCATGTATGACCACCAAGTAATACGTGGCAATCAACAACACGTGACCACCTTGTACCATGCCAGGTCTGTCCGTAGTCTCAGAACGGGGGGGTGCCCGGTGGCAATATCCGCCGGCTGTCAATATAAACTTAGGCTAGCAATACAACGTGTACGGCTGCCGACTTCCAATATCCGCGTGGCCGCTCAAGTATTAGCTTCTGGTCTCAGGATCTAACTTCCCTAACTACTGTTGCTTACAGGCCACTCCGTCTCACGGGGCTAAAGAACCCGGGACTACAAACACCTCTTTCAGACTGTCGAAGGACCTGGACGGGCTGCAGATACCGCAACTTTCATAACAACGGGGCTAATCTACCCGTATCGACCGGCTTCTCACACCTAAGACCTTCCACTTGGGCTTCTGGTGCTACTTCTTCTCGGCTGTATACGTTAGGCGCGCTGTACCCGGTAGAGGCATGCACGGCATTATTCAATGCAAACTTAATGATTGGGAGAGAACTCCAGCGTTTTGGCGTTTCCGCACAAATGCTACCGAATATGTCCTCGACAACACGATTTACTCGTTCAGTTTGACCGTCGGTCTGCGGATGATACGCTGTGAACATGTCCAACTTAGTGCCGAGCACCTGGAACACAGATGATCAAAAATTCCCAGTGAAGCGGGGGTCTCTATCTGAGACGATCGCTGAGGGTAATCCGTCTGAACGGAATAACCGATCGATAAACAGCTTAGCTGTACCTTCACCATCGATGGTGTCTGACACTGCCGCTATATGAGACATCTTGCTCAATCGGTCAACAAAGATCACAATTCCAATGTGTTTCCGAATCTTTCGGAAGGCCAAACACAAAATCCAAACTCATGGACTCCCAACACCCAGAGGGTACAAGCAAACTTGCCAAGGTGCAGACGCATGCGGAGGGGGTTTAACCAGCTGGCATGTCGCGCACGTACGCACGTAAATGATCGTCCATTTGTACATTTTGGGCCACCAATAGTACAAACGCACAGAGTTGTAGGTATTTTCACGACCCAGGTGACCACTAAGTGGCGTGTCGTGCGCCTCATAGCGGATATGATACTTTAAGTCCGCATCATGAGGGACCACAACACGTGGAGTGTCCGCAGTACTCGTGCTATAATATACCAGGCCATCATCGATGGAATAACGATGAAGGCTCGCGTGTGAGCGCGCTGACAAAGTCAGTTTCGAGTCGTGAAATATTCCCAAGAGCATGTAGCACGGCTAAACACGAATCATCTCGCGCATACGCAGCGCGGATGAGATCCGTCATAGACAACGTCACCATAGTGATATGAGCAAGCTCATGTCCGGTCGACGGGACAGAGCGTCCGCCAGGTCGTTCTGCCTCCCAAGCTTGTATTTCACCTAAAGTTATACTCAGCGAAGAAGGACAGCCATCTGTTCATCCGCTGTGAGAGGTGAGGCGATTGAATCGCAGTGCGTAGCGACGCGTGGTCTGTGTAGACGACAAACGGCTTGGAGCCCAACAGGTGAACACTGAATTTGACCAGAGCATACTTCATTGCAAAGTAGCTCTTTGTCATGAACTGGTAGTTCTTCTCCGCAGCCTTAATCTGGCGAGACTATAACGCAATAACGCGTTCGTGCTATTCGGCATCAGCTTGTAACAAAACACTGCCTATGGCAAAGTCAGAGGCGTCACAGACGACACTGAACGGACGTTCAGGGTCTGGCAATGCCAGGATTGTAGCATGAAGGAGACTTTCCTTAACAACCTGAAAGGCTTCTTGATGCTCGGTGTTCCAACACCAGCTCTCATATTTTTTAAGGAGATTGGTTAATGGCATGGCCATCTCAGTGTAGTTCTAGCTGTACTTGTGTAAGTAGTTGGCAAGGCCAAGCCACTTTCGCAAGTCTTTCTGGTTCTTAAGAACCGGCCAGTTCACAATGGACTTCACCTTAGCGGGGTCCGCGCGAAGGCTATGCTTTCCAATAAAACATCCTAAGAAAGGAATCTCTTCAGCACCGAAGATACACTTTGATGCGTTAGCATAAAGTTTGTTTGTGCGCATGCACTCGAGCACCGCTATTAAATGATCAATGTGATTCTCTACATCTGACCGACCGTGCTCTGCACGACTGTGTACAAATATGTCATCAAAGTACTTTTGTGCAAATGCTCGATGAGTCCTGAACAACTGCGTCACTAGACGATTGATTGTTGCAGACGATTCGACAACCCTTGGGGCATCACCAGCCACTCCCAGAGCATGCCACTCGAGGTGCTGGCCGCTGTCAACGGGATATCGCTCGTTCGCATGAGAAATCGGTAGTAACCATCGACTAAATCAAGGGCACTGTACATTGTACTGCCAACCATATTGTTATGAAGAACATTCTTCCTAGGAATCGGCGTATGTGCCGGAATGGTAACTGCGTTGTGCTTATTAAAAGCGTGAACGATTCGCCACTTGCCATTCGGCTTTCTGACACAGAATGTAGGCGTGGAGTGCAGAGACTTGCTCTCGCGTACCATTCCCGCCTTGTGCTTCGCACTGAAGAAGGCTTCGATGACGTCACACTGTTCCCGTGGCAAAGGCCACTGCCGTGTCACATAGTATTTGGTCCAGGAACCAAGTCAATTTCATGACGAACACCTCGATCAGGAGGTAAGCCAGAAGGCGTGTCATTAGAGACCACATCTTGAAACTCATTTACCAAGGAGTAGTATGGATCCTAGGGATTCTTCAGGATCGCAGATCCGCTACGCGCACTAAGCGACTCCTTCGTGTCTTCAAGGACTGATTGATCCATAAGCGATGAGGAGTTTAACTCGTCTTCAGGTCGAATAAAGACCACTTCGGCTAGCTCGCCCGTCTGTAAGGCTTTGCCAAACTCGGCAACAGATATTTCGTCCAACTCTAAGGGCTCTGAGAGTACCGGGAGGGCGTCAGGGGTGATCTCACCATCGGCTTCGCCGGTCACTCCACTTACGAGTGAATATAGATGTTCGCTATCATCGTCCGTAGTAGACATCTCAGATGTAAGAACAGACGCTATGCGTCTCGCACTTGCCATTCGGCGCCGTTGCCGCCTCCGACAGGAGGGTGAGCGCCTCGTAGAGGCCAAGGCATTCAGACTAAATATGTATGCAGGTGTTTTCACCTCTTCCATCACCGGGGGAAATTCGATGTCACTCATGACATCCGGCGGGCTACATGACTCGCAGTCCCCACCCAGCGGGTTTTGTGCCACTCCACACGCATCATCAGGGCTGAGCCCAAGATGCCTCGACGTATTGTCGATCACGCCAACATTGGCATGCAGCGAAGGCTCGTTTTTACTACGAGCGTCGCTCGGTGAGTAATGTGTCGTTAACACAACGAGTGCCGCTCAGCGGTTTGCGTGCCACTCCACGTCCATCACTAGGGGCTTGCCTAAGATGCATCGGCTTACTGCCGAACATGTCTACTGCGACATGCAGCGACTCCTCGTTAGCACAACGAGTGCCGCTCAGCGGTTTACGTGCCACTCCACGTTTAGTCTGTAAGCACCAATCAGGACTCGCGTCTGTGACGCCTTCGGTGTCCATTAACTCAGACATACCGATCTTAAGTACATGTGTACCGCATAACCTATGTTATGACCTACACGTAAGGGTAGCGTGCAAAGACCAGATATCCCCTGTCCTGTCTACGGAAAAAGATTTACGTACCATTGACCGACTCGGTCCAGTGCTTGCGGCAATAGCGCTTTTGCTTCCAAGCAGAGGTGGGTTCATGACTCGCCAAAGCTCCGTCGGGAGGAAAGCGCGTAGCACCTAAGGTCTTAGATCTCCAATCAATCCATGGCTCATGGCTTTCCCGCCAGGCGATGCCCAAGATGAGATCAATTCTCGAATCTAGGTCAAGGACCAGACAGCGTTCAACACTATCGAAGTCCAAAAACTTCACGCCCAGGTTCACGGGAACCCCTTGGACACCGTGACACGTGCCCCCGTCGCTAGACGCACAGTGACATTGTCATGGTTACGCGCAGACAGCGCTTCAGCATACTGCTGACTGTCCTCCATCGTCTAGTGTCGAGCATAATTGCCCGACACACCAGAGTCGATGACGACCTTCCATGTCTTCACAAAGCCCTTCACGGTTGATTCCACAACCAGCAAGGCCGGCTTGCATTTCAGTTCCGAATTATAGAGCACGGTGCTCTTCGAGGCTAAGCCCTGTTGACGTTCTCTCTCAGGCTCAACAGAACTCAGTTCTTCCCAGTAGGACGCCCCGCATCTACTGGGTTTTGGAGTTTCCCCGCCATGAGCTAGGCTTCCGCTCAGGAGCATAGTTTTGGCCCTTAGGACCCTGGCTGCGCACTGGCCACGCCAGT
>JAIKVB010001371.1:0-13450 GCA_024679045.1 Phytophthora brassicae
AGGTAATTTTAGAGGACAACCTAGAATAGTTGTATTTGCGTCTCGATCGCGGTGTCGTTCGCTGGATTGATTGAAGGAATCGTTAAAATTGTTGCAACGAGGTCCCAAACCAACGAGCCGAGCTCTGCCGATGAGCTTCCTTCCGTGCTGTCACACCAACTAATTAAAGTGCGAACAGCTACCGTGTGCGGCCTTGTTAGTATACACAAGCAACAACTGGAAGAAGCGGGGTGAACCGAAGAAGAAGTTGCACAGGTGGAGTCCGACCACCAGCAGCTGCTGTTAGTTATCGACTTAGACACTGTGTTACGAAGTAAGCTCGAGGGGTGTACTGACAGCAAAACAGAGTTCGAGGAAGGATGGACATATTTAGACGGGCGATTTCAAGCGCTCGAGCAGTTTTGTGGAACGTTGGCAACAACTTTCCCCAATTGGAACCACCATGTGGGCCACCGGCCGTGCGCTGACCTGATGGTGACACTAGCAACAAGAGGGCGGCGCTCACAGCAAGGGCGTATCAGACCGACGGGATCCAATTCGGCTGGGCAAAGGCCTTACTTCACGTGAACGCGACCTCATTATTAACGCACGGCACGTCGGCGAATAATGGAAAACACTTTGAGAAAGGGATTCCGCGATACTAAGACTCGAATGGCTAGGCAAGGCAGCGGTTCAGACGCAGAAGGTACAGACCCGCCGCGGGCTATACCGTACTCTGGCGCAATCAACTAACATCACTACGCACCAACATGCCATTTGCGATGAAGTGGCGACCTGGACGTGGAGCAGTACTGGAGTTGGTTTCTTCGAATTTCAGCGCGTGTTCCAACCAGGAACACAAGCGGCAATGGAATATGGCACTGTTTTGATCTGCAATTATTTGGAGCTACTCACACAACGACAGTTTACCATGAAGTGCGTCTTCATGTCACGCCGACGGACCATCCGGTGATCGTTATTTTACGGGGAAAGGACCCGGTGGAAGCAGTCATCAGCACTTCGATAACAGGCGCACCTAACATTGTAGAGGTAAGCAGGCAGCAAGATCTGGAGAGATTCATCCAGAAAGTTTCCAACCCGGAGATCAAGATACATAGTGTACACCCACATCCAAGGCTAGGTCGACTGGTGTGCCTCTGGACAGGGCATCGGAGATGGTCCCAACCGCGGCACGTTTACCGACTGAAAATGGAAGACAGTGGTCGACGGAGGGGAAAGAAGTAACGGACGCCAAAGCTGCGCAATGGAACAGTCCCAACCGCGGCACGTTTACCGACATAAAATGGAAGACAGTGGTCGACGGAGGGGAAAGAAGTAACGGACGCCAAAGCTGCGCAATGGAATCGTGCAACCGCCGTAATGGGGGCAGGGACTGAAGCCCTTACGTGGAAACGCATTCGACGGATTACTGGACTCAATCCTTGGGGAGAGCAATTGCTCATTCGCCTTAAATTGCACGCACTATCACTTTTCGACAATAGCCAAAACAAGCCAGGATGTCCGCACCAAGAATGCGCTCATGTGCACGTGGGGATCTAGAGCACGTATTTTGGGACTGCCCAGCAACAAAGAGATTGAGGAAAATTTTCCTACACCCATGGAGACGACTAGGACTGCCCACAGAGCTCATCAAACACAGGATTTTCAGCTTGAAGGTGGACATAATACCAGACGGTGCTTGACACATATTACAGGAGGTAACAAATGCGAGCATTGAGATCACATCGACCTCAGAAAAAGCAGTGACGCTGCTGATGGACCAGAGTTGGAGTATTGGAGCAGCTTTGCTACTTCAGGCGACATGAACGTAGAGGATTGCACATTTTGACAGCACCAAAGATGTCACTACTGGAACGCACACAGCAGCATTTACGGTCAGCCTAGGAGGAGGATATCTCACTGTACAAACCGACCACCGTGCAGTAACCCGCACAGAAGCAAAACGCGGTTGCGATTACAGTATCGAACCGAGCATTACAGACTGACGGAGACCCATTGAGGACATTACAAACCCAACACCGACGGAAGGGGTTCGCGCTTGCAGCAGGCGAAGCAGCTATTCCCCGGTCCAGACTTTTGCATCCCCGTTTGGTGGCCTGCATGGCCGTCGGCCCTGGAAATCTCCTGTTCCGGTGTAGTCATCCAGTGATGAAAATCTTGATTGAGTTGTAGAAACAGCTTTTGCCATTTTCCAGTGCTTGTCAGTATTTCCGTCCATAATGCTTGGATGTTGGCAATTTCGTTGGTCATCTGCGTGGGTAAGATGTGAGCTGCGCGTTTTTTATTTCGATGGCTGATGTACCCGAATGCCGTTCCGCGATGGTTCGGCATTGCCAGTACAGTGTTGTCAGGTGTCTGGCTAATGGAGGTTTCTGTTGTCGGTGTTGATCCGTCATTACGCTGGAAGAGCTGATCACACATAGTGACCAGAAACGGTGTAGTTGACACGCTTTGAGTCCCATGAGAAGTCCCATGTGTTCTGCTCCCGCTTTGGTTGTGATTGCCTTCAGTTGTGGCTCATTGCCGATCCAGCACACTACCGGGTGTAGCCGTTCTGACTCATACTGCACGATGATAGCTCCGCTGCCTCGGAAGCCGGTCTGGCCTATAGTCTTTCCGCGACCTAGGGACGCGAGGTAGGACGGACATAGGAAGTCGTTAGGAATACTAAGTGACATCAATGTACCCCACTGAAAAACGAATCGAATTGTCGAGCGATCTTCTCGCTGCGATTGGTGTGTGTACCACATTCAGCTTAAAACCCAGGTCTTACTTTAAGACTCAAGTAGCAAAAATAGGATTTTGTGAAGTTAAAACTCGTCTTAGGACTTGCCTCTGGGAGTGTTAAGACTCGGCCATCTCCAGCGGCAAGTCTCAAAGGCGGTTTTAACCTAACTAGAGACGCTGCTTTAGTCTGGAAGGACAGTTCATAGTGATTTCTAAAATTTAGTTGTATGCGTCAGAATTTGCAGCTAACTTATTGAAGTAGTTTGCAAAAAAATAGTCGGAAGGAAGCGCTACTTATGCGAATCGAGCCGATCGGTTGCCTGATGCTACGTGTACGAGGCATGTGAATCGAGCTGATCGGCTGCCAGATGCTATGTCTACGATGCGTAATACGTGAATTGTCGTTACATGAACTCCGGGAGGGCATTTTGGACATAACGTCATTGACGAGTGAGAAGCTGGAGGCACTGTGGTCCAGTGATGCCTATACCAAGAATTTAAAAATAATTATTTTATTTTTTAATGAAAGACAAACGCATCTGGAAGATATTCACAGCAAAGAAAGTAGACTAACGAGTTTTAGATCCTAGCTAGCGTTCGTTTTACAAAGAAAGCCACCGATAAGTCAAAGATACCATCAAGTCGCACCACCTCACTGAAGTGCAGCGCGCCCTCGTTGGATGATTTAGTGAATGTTTTGCTGGGCTTGTCCTGGACCTCCATCCCACTTTGTTTTGGCGTCTTACAGCTGCGAATATATCCCAATACAACATGTAGCTTTACCCAAAAGCATGTCCTAGACATCCATCACCAACATTTTTCCACTTCCTTTTCGCGTCTTCCAATTTCGATAGCTCCCAAAAAGCTCTAGCCTAGCAAAATTTCAGTTTATTTGCCAATATGATAGCACATAGCGATTAACATTCAGACCACCACTGCGTACAAAAAGCTCATTAACGTTGTGTACTCTTAGACTGAATCGGTGGACTATAGACTCAGGCGACATTCGCGAATTAAACCCGGGGGGGCTGCAAAAAGATTGGTTAGGCTGTCCAGCCAGCTGAAGCTGTCCTCCCAGTAAAATAATGCGATAAGACTACTGTTGGTTTCGTGCAAGCATCAAAATGAACGGATGCCATCAAAAGTGCATTTAAATATTAAGATGCATGCACTTTAACAACTCGAATCTGAGAAACTGTGAAATTTTCGAAAATGCATTACTTCAACTTCAGACGTCCCCGCCTAATCTGGAAAGGTGGGACGAATAAGGACTGCGGGGTTCTGAGCTTCGCACAGATCTCGCATAGATGCAAAATGTTTTGAGTTATTAAATACTACGAATAGCCAGCATATCGCCACTGCACTCCTCTCTCGAAGGTTCACGGCTTGGCGCAATTCCAGATTAGGCGGGGACGTCTGTACTAAGTTAACTTTCCTGTTGTGGACGACAGGATCATGGGGAAATTTTGACTTTCATAATGGCTACATTCAAATTGTACCGAATTCCCTATGTTATGGCATACCGGTACACCAAAGTGTACTTACATAGACCAGATCAGCTACGCCCTTTTTATTGAGAATGGTGTCCCAGGCGATGGCGAGCTCCAGCTTAGATGTTACGAGGGTACTATTACAGGTGCTGTCGGTATTGCAGTATTGTACTGGACGTGAGCAAGGTAGTAACAGTACGTATTGTCAACTTTTAAGTTTGTTTCAATGTTCAGCAATGCATTTTTGGCACTCTACAATTCACGCCGGATAACAGAAGAGGATTTGAAGAGGACCCCGGAAGGCGACAGCAGACCGGAACGGAGTCTTCGCACGAACTAGAGGTACATCGCCTGCTAAACAACAGCGATTAGTCTAACTTTCCACCAATCAAGTACCACCTTCACCTTCCACAAATCTTTTATTCTTTTTTGTCAGACACCGTAATCCCTCTGTCAGAAGGGTCACCCAATATGTACATATGATAGGGTTTTTTAGATTGGCAAAAACGGTGATATGCACCCGTACTTAGTAGAACACAAACGGCTGTATAGAGCCCCCATTACCGTATTGTCTTCTTGATCAGTGCTCGAGGCATTTTCTCACCCGCGAGTGCGCGCACAAAGCTGAGATTCAGCACAGAGGTTCGTCGAGTACAGGAATCACTACTCACGCAGTAAGAGGTGATTGTAAAGTTTGTGGTCTAACGATGGTGCTGCTTGTAGATGGGTGATTGGAACTTCAGGAAACGAACCGATTGAATCCGGATTGCTTCATAAGTAAGAGAAGAAGTTTATTGTGAATTATTCTTGCTTGCTGCTATCAGCAGAATGTGTGGAATAGACATTGGCAGCGTCTTCGCTCGAGTTTGCAGTCTATGATCTTCGGATCTTGGTTAAATTAGGATTGTAAAATCTGTCAATGATCTCGCCGACGTCAAGGGGTGTGATGACCGCGTCCTCTGTAGTATGTCGCATAGCTTTCGAGAAGCCACTAACAATTAGATGTCAGCGAGTTCCAGGCCTCAGCGACGCAACCTATATTATGACGTCTTTTAGGAGCTTATAGCTCGAAGGCGCTCGTTTCTTTGCGACGTTTGGTCCGCGGTGGAGCTAGTCCTGCTCGCCGGACGGTGTCGGAGTCATGACCAGAGTCATTGGAGCTTGAAAACTCTCCACGAGCTCAGATTGCGGAGAAAATCTTTTTGGCCTCCGTCGCTTCAATTGCTCGGTGGCTTTCTGGCTGCGTCTCAAGTTCTTCCTACTTGAATTCCCAGATACCTGCAAAAGTCCTGTCTTCTTGTATTTAAGGCCCGCTGGTAGGCTCATATGGGGTTGCGGGCCGACGTGTCGTAATTCAATGACGACCGTCCTGCTGGCGTTGATCACGATTCCTGACGCTTTGCCGAAATCGCCTAAAATAGGCAACAAGGTTGATGTATCCTTAGGGTATTGTAAGAACACTGTCGTGTCATCTGCACACCCTGCTACGCGTAGCTCAAAAGCGCTTCCCTGAGACTTCACCATCACCCCTTGGAGCCCCATCGGACCATCTAATTTCCTGTACAGCGGGTCTAGTGCAATAACAAATAACATGGGTGCTCTTGTCTTATTTCACTGGTGACGGTGATTTGTCTGGACTTCGATCCGTTAGCCAACAATCTGACCTTGGTGTCCGAGTGCAATGGCTGCATAGCCGCCACAAAACGATGTGGGTATCCCTTCAGCTTCAGCACTTCTAAGAGGTTTGACCGGTCGAGAGATTCGTAAGCCTTTGTGAAATCTAGCAAAAATACTGTTGCGTCAGCCTGTGCTGGGTCCCGTATTACCATTTCTTGTGCCGCTTCAAACAAATGTAGTATTTCGTGAATGTTGCGGCCGGGGACGAAACCATATTGGTTATCATGAATCGTGTCTGGTATCGTGCCCCTGATTCTTGATGCCAGAATGAGTGTAAACACCTTGTATTCAGTATTGAGCAGTGCTAATGGGCCATAGTTTAAAGCGTTGCTTTGTGTCCCGCCCTTATTTAAGCAAAAAATGTCCGCCTGAAGGAAGGACTCTGGAAAACATCCCGCCAAGTACTATAAGTTGTAGAGTATGGTCAATATCGGCGTGAGCTCCGCCGCGTATGTTCGGTACCAGTTTAAGCAAAAAAATGTCCGCCTGAAGGAAGGACTCTGGAAAACATCCCGCCGAGTACTATAAGTTGTAGAGTATGGTCAATATCGGCGTGAGCTCCGCCGCGTATGTTCGGTACCAGCTGTTGCAGGGTCGATCGGGACCTGCTCTCTTGCCTTCTTTACATGCTGCAATCGCTTTTGTAACTTCCGCCACTTCAATCTGTCGGCAATGTAAACACTGTCCGTTGCCGTCTCGGCGAGGGTCGGTGTCCATTGAAGCACCTTGTCGATTGCGGCCGTCTCACTTTGTCTTTTTTGCATTATCGGTTGCCATGCATCGGCTAGTACATATGTCTTGTCATGAACCCCCCGGACTGGGGCTCCTGGCACAGGATCCAGTTTGTGAATTGCGTTGTCTTAAACTTCAACGACACCTTCTTAAACAGCGCCTTCGCCGTTTTCCCTGTCCAGTGAGTATTTTCTCTGAATAGCGTCCTACGCTGTCTATCGGAGCGAGTCTTTTTGCATTCTGTGATGGCTCTGCGCAATCGGGCCTCCCGGGACGGACCGGCTGTATCGTCTAATGATAGCGCCTCCATTCCAAATTGCATAGCCTCGATTGTATACTTGCGTCCGACCTTCTCCTTCAACACTATTTGCTGTTGTTTGATCAATCTTACCACTTTTTGTTTGATTGTGAATAGTTGGGTCCGTTTCCGCTGTCGTATGCAGAGGCGCGTCCGCTATACCACTTCAGTTTTCAGCGTATCCCATTTTTCGGCCGCTTCTTGTGCCGTCCATGTGGTGTTGTGTAACTCATCACAGAATTGGCTCAGTATGACTCTTGTTGTTGCCTCTACTGCGGACGCCGCGTAATGGGGTACCGGGAAAAGCTTCTGAGTTTTGATAATCTGAATGGGGTCTTCCGTATTCCGCGCATGAAGCTTCGCCCCTTGGTGATGCAGCCGCCCCTAGTCTGACGATATTACAGCCAGCCGTCCAAGCTCTACTTTGTTCGTTGACTTACCACTTGTCTAGGCGGGCCGACGCCTCCCCGTAGCCACTCACAGTATAATAATACGTGTGTTGCCTGATGGTGGCGGAGAAGCTCCTCCGAAGTCCATGTTCTTGGTCGGGCTGCTGCTATTGGGTCGATGAGACCCCAGTCTTTAATTCGCCGCTCTAATGCGGGTGAATCGTGTTTCTCGGCATTGCTGTCATAGCTTCGGTCGGCAGTATGATCAAGAGTGAAGAAAAGAAGTTCCTCCTTGGGAAAGGTGATGTGTTGCAAGCTGTCAAAACAATTCTCGGGGTCCGTGTAAATGTGATGCGTAGATGTAACATATCACCGCTGGCTCCCGTCCAGGACACCCTTAATCGCAACGAACCGCTCGCTCCAGTGCTGCTGTAGAAAATATTTCGCTTCTTTGAAAGAACTAATGGGTCTATTAGAATAGCCACGCCCGCTTTCCGATCGTGTCCCGCTGTCCAGAAAGAGAGTTCTGGCTGTTCGTCTCCTTTCATACGCGCAGCATATTGGCGTTGACATCTCTCAATCTCGTCCTGATGTACGTGTATTTCTTGTAGCGCCAGGACATCCGTCCTGCCATTGTCGTCATGTTCCCTGAATGATTTAAACCATCGCACCCTTCCAAGTTCCGTCGTCCCGAGCCCGTTGACATTTTGCGTGATGAGTCCAAATGTGTGATCCTCTGCGGTTAGTCCGTGCTCCCGTCTAGCTGCTGCTTTCACTCGCTGTCGGTCCTTGCGTATTTTTGCCCGTTGTTGACCCCTTTCTTCAGTTGCCGAAAGTGCCGTAATAGGCCTCAGACAGCCGTAAGTCGTTCACTCGGTTGCTAGTCGCCGAATGTGCTCGTTGGAGGTTCCAATGCTGACCCCCGGAGCGAGTCGGCCGAGGAGGCCATATTTTTGTGGCCCAGAGCCGTGGGTGGTGTGTTTGATTTGAAGTGCCGCTGAAGAGACTTTTGATGCTGGTGTGGCGTCGCATTTACACCAACATCGGCGGGCACCGCGGTGGCCTTAGTTCCGTGTAGTGAAGTAAGCGTAAGGTGACTCTCCGGCACCTAGCTCCCCCGCGCTAGTCCTGTCGGCGCTAGTGTCGCCGCACTCCAGTCGATATGATTCACTACGTAATTGCATAATTGTCGAATGAATGGGAATTCGTCGTACCACGTGATGCGTGCTCCGTCTGGAGCTAGCCCCATTATAGTCTTGTCCCAGTCTCCAATTGTATAGGGCAGGACATGTAAAAATTTCAACTGTGTTGCTGTCATGTCAGGAGGTTGCACGCGGCAATATTCGCGTGGTACCCGTTGCATACCACGTGATGCGTGCTCCGTCTGGAGCTAGCCCCATTATAGTCTTGTCCCAGTCTACAATTGTATAGGGCAGGACATGTAAAAATTTCCACTGTGTTGCTGTCATGTCAGGAGGTTGCACGCGGCAATATTCGCGTGGTACCCGTTGCTAAAGTTGAAGCCAACGGTCTGGAGCCGTTGCAATAGTATGCGCCGTGTTTGTCAGCATCGATAGGCTAGTACACGACTGTATTCACCCAGTGCAGTAAGTGCGTGTTTCAGCAGTCATGTACGGATCGTTGATGATCCGTTGCATGGCTCCCACTTGTTCCCTATGAACCTCTCCAGCTCCCCACATTTCTAGTTCGGAATTCGTCCAATTTTTAGCTTCATATTCTGGGTAAGACAAGAACCAGAACAGGCGTCGTAGTGCTGCCGTGTTGCTGCAAAGCCATTGCCGAATGTACCCCCCTGCGCTTGCTGATTGGGATGCCGAAGTGTAGAACATGTAAACTTCTCCATTTGTCAAAAGCTTCAGTGTTGGCTGCCTCAATCAGAAGTGTAAGCGGAGAGTGTATCGGCTCCATTGGACTGTCACGTGCATCCCGCAATATCCTGAAGTAGGATGTCATAACTAACTCCCCCGTGGCGGGACGTGTGTATCTTTGCGGGATAGTATCACTACCCGACTCTCCAATTTCTGTTTGCGACGACGCATACCCGTCCATACCGTATCATGTTTGGATGCATTGCTCCTCGACTGCAATCTCCAAGTCCCAGTCCACTTCCATTTCATGCTGATCCATGAACTAAGTCCTGCCGCTGGCGCATGGTCATCCGTTTTATAATAAGTTTGCTGACCTGCTCAATGTCAGCAAGCTGGTTAACCGTTGTTAGGTCTACGTTGGCTTCGTAATTCGTCATCGCATTCACTTCATCCTTCCAGTCAAATTAATCTGATACATGTCGTTCGGTGAACACTGGGTCTCCTTCCTCCCTCCATTTGATAAAAACGTCGCCGTGGTGAACACCCGAGAAATGACGGCCATTGTGGCGTAAAACAATGAGTGTTGGTAGGACACATAGTCCCCAGCACGCTCGTACATACTCCGTGGCATCTCGGTCGGTCAACGCTTTCATAGTGCCGCTTCCGTGGCCCGTACCGTCACTAAGTCGGTGGTTGCTGTACCCGTACACTTGTACATGAGCATCGTGGCTTTTTTGTACGTCAAAAACCAATACAGGTTCCCGGAGGTATTGTGCTAACGCCCGTAACTCATGCGCCCCAGCCCAAAAGGATGCAGGAACGGTTTTGCCAACTGACCTGGCTCTTGCATTATCATAGTGTACGAAAAAAGCGGCCGTGGCACTGGCCTCGCTCTCGTACTTCGGACGTGCCGGGTATAACTTCGCACACTCCTGAATGGGGTCTACTAGCTAGACTGCCACATCAAGTCTTAGGTTCTTCATCATTAATGAGTATACGAACCAATTGAGATCCGTGGCTTGTTTGATAACCGACGATGCATTTTTCATTTCGGGTCCTCGAATGTTGCGCATATTGGCGTGAGCCGCCAAGAAGAGACACTGGCCATTCGCCGCAACTGTGACCTCCATACCGTAAAAAACTGTGTATCCACTGTCCAAACTGAATTGGTAAGTCTGTATCACCCAGTGCCGTCCTTGCCTTTGCCGATCCAAGGATATGCACATCCTGCGAGTCTGGGTTGCAGTCAGTTATATCGACGGTGGTGCCTTCCGTAGCTGCCAAAGAGCTTGGTTGGCCCCGATTTAATCATCCACGTGATGCGTAGCCGACGTCGTTACCTTGTAATATGCTGCCATACTGCGTTGTGCGCCTCTCGTTCCTGTGGTGCCCACACTGGACGAGTCTGAGATCAACTTGAGTTTTCTGCCTGTTCTGGTGGCCGTTTTGGCTGGAAGTCCTTTGGCAGTCCGGGTCGGTATTATTCCATCCGTCCTCGTAGTTTTTTTTCGAGTTACCATATTTGCCGTCTCGTTGCTGGGTCGGTCCGTAACGTAATTCTGTCCGCGGATCGTTTCAGTGTGGAGTGGTTCGGCCGCTGGAACCGGTACCTGTTCCTTCATCTCTTCGTCCAAATAAGACCCCCCCCCGACTCTCGGTTCCACTGCGGAGACTCTTGTATCGCCCCTATTCCTCAAACACATAAGGAGCGTCATCGTCTCTGGTGGTGCTGTCCTCCGTGCGCGGTCCCTTGTCCTCATCGTCAACTTCCATGGTTTTCTCTTCCATGATTTCCTTACAAGTTCGTCCTCTGAGTCCGCAAGTGCCCCGTACTGTCCCATCGCCCCCTGGTGTTGAAACTTCTCATATCGGCTTTGCGTTTTCGCCTTGGGCTTAATGGCCTTTTGTTCGCATTTTTGGCAATACGCTTTGCTGCACTTTTGGAGGTTTTTGTATCCAGGTTGAGAGAGAGATTGACCCCGTCCGTCTGGCGTGATGTGGTCCCATTTGAAGTCCACGCCCGTTGCCCTGAGCCTGACACGTGAGGCGAGCTATCGCTGTCTCCTTGATTGCCGGTGGTCGATCCACGATTGTCTCTCTGGGACCCTGATTTCGGTTTTTTCGACTGGTGTGTGTGTAAAAACCGTCGTCATCTACAGCTGAACTGGAAACACCCGCTACATCTCCTTGCATCGTTTCCTTGTGCTATCGCTCGACAATTGGCACTACATACTCCCAGCAGTACTTGCGTGCTCATACGTCGGTGTTCACCTCTTCACCACACTTGGCTTTCTTGCGATCTTTCCCCGCGCGCTTCCCAAGCCCAGAGCCGCCTTGCTTGCGCTTATGTGCTTTCCCTAGCGTACAAGGTGGTAGAACTCATCATTCAAGTCATCTTTTTACACGACGCGGGAAATCCGTCCATTCAGCTTCGTCGCAACATTTCTTACGATTGGCTGAAATTTAACAAACAAACGCTTTTAAGACTTGCGTTAAAAGACGTCCTGCTGCAGATTGCAACATCAGCCAGATCTAAAATTAAAACTCGGAGCCTTAAAAGCATCCCCAGCGGTAAGTCTTATCCTAAGGCTTAATGAGGTCTTTAAGACTCCGAGTTTTAACTTAAGACCTGTAGAGGGTATAATCCTGCAGCGGGTCGTCTTAACGCAAGTATTAAAAGCATATATTTGTATAGTTTCAGCCAATCATAATCATAGTTGAGAGAAAGCTATATGGACGAACCGCCCGCGTTCACACCAGGCGCGTTTCCTGATGGCGAAGATGACTCTGATGATGAGTTCTTTCGCCTCATCATCATCCCGAGCTAGAAAGAGCACAGAAGCGCAAACACGGGGGATCTATTCATGGGAAAAGCTCCCAAGAGGGCCAAGTGTGGAGAAGAGCTGATGACTGACTACATCGGAGAAGCGCCGACGTATGATGCACGTAAGTACTGGGTCACCAAGTCTGGTTGCATGTCCTAGTGTCAATTTTGACTTTCTCTCCTATGTACCCAAACTAAGTTATGGTATGTCAATTAGGAGACTTTACGTATGCGGCGCTGCCTTTTTGTGAGAATTACGAGCAAATTAGTCGAAGACTCCCATTGCAACTATTTCGTTCAAAAACCTGGCGCGACAGGCCTACTCGGATTTGTTTCGGAGCAAAAGTTACTTGTGGTCTTCGCATGTTAGCGTACGGTACAAGTGCTGATCAACTTGATGAATTGTTCGAATTGGAGAGTCGACTGCTTTGGAAACTATGAAAACATTTTGCAGTAGTGTTATTCGGCTTTTTGGACCTGAATACCTTCGAGAACCCACTCAGTTTGATTTGGAGATTCTTCTCGCAGAAAACGCCGAACGTGGGTTCGCTGGGATTGGAGCGGGGCTGCCGTAGACTTTAGCGTAGAGGAAGTCTTATCGACTCTTAGAGTCTTAAGCAGGTTAGTGACCTTAAGTTCAATACGAGAACTTATTGCCAGCGTAAGACAGATGCATTTAAAACTCCAAGAGTAATTAGGAGCTTTAATTAATAAACTACTGAACTCTTTAACTCAAAAGATTAACTTTTTTCTATTATTTTTATGTCGGCAAAGCCGGGTTTTGTATATCTATAAAGTTCACTATCTACCATAGTGAAACCTAATCAAATGAAGATCGAGAGCCGTATTAACTATCAGGAGTCGGAGTATCGACTTAGGGAGGGATGTGATATTAGATGCATCACATCCACCATACCCTTTAGTAACCCAGTTACACAATAACATAACCTCGTTACACTCTCCACCCCCAGACTGAGGACACCACGTGTCTTCACTCGTCATATTGCCTCAGTTGACGTTAATTCTACCGAACGCGCGACTTGGGACGGGGTCCTTCCTATCTGTGATAGCTCAACCTTTTCTCAGAACTTTCCAAGTTACAACAAGCCTAACTGTGAAATGCCTCACAAAAGGATTCGGTCTGAAGACCACAGTTCAGCAAGCCGCTCCCCGAGCCCAAACCCGTCCCCTGCACCTAGTGCCCATTGGACAGACGAGCTGGAGTCGAAGTGGCTGCCGACGATCTCAATACTCAGTGTGAAAGATTATCAGTCTCACCAGAAAAGCGAGGCCAATAATATGGCTCCAGCACGCAGTGCGAATGAGGAACTCATGGTTGAGTTGGATCCTTGTACGGAAGAGGTCGATTACGAATCCGAAACGGAGACGCCCTCTGAGCATGAGGAGCTCTATGAGCCAGAGACGCCACGCGTGGTGCGCACTCCTAATCCGTTCCCTGAACGCTCTGGTCACGCAGCTCAAAC
>JAIKVB010001372.1:0-13447 GCA_024679045.1 Phytophthora brassicae
GAGCATTTAAAACTGGTCGGGTCACAGGCCGCCGTACCACGGCTTTTGCGGGCTGTTGGAGCTCAAGCTCGCCCTCTTCCATTTGCCCCTCTTGCTCCGCATCGAGGTTGTTGGTTATTAGGGGGCTTCCCAAACCTGATGAAGCGCGCAGCGCTGTTTTCGCGGGCGAAGGCAAGCGTTCAGCGAATGGATTGGGAGTGCGGACCACGCGTGGCTCCTTAGGCTCATCGAGCTCCTCTTGTTCTCGCGGGAGTTCAGTGTCGAACTCATAGTCCACCTCTTCACCAAGACCCAACTCCTCCATGAGTTCTTGATTGGCACTACGTGCAGGAGCCATAGCCTTGGAGTGGATCTGCGATCCTCAAGAATCCAGCGGATCCATACTACTCCTTAGTAAAGGAATTCCAAGACGTAGTCTCTAATGACCCGCCTTCGGCCTTACCTCCTGATCGAGGAGTGCGTCATGAAATTGACTTGGTTCCTGGAACCAAAGTGGTCTTCAGACCGAATCGTTTTGTGAGGCATTTTCACAGTTAGGCTTGTTTGAACTTGGAAAGTTCGGAGCCCAGGATATATCTATCTCAGAGAGGACCCCGTCCCACATCGCGTGTTCAGTAGAACTGTCCTCGATTGAGGCAATATGACGAGTGAAGACACGTGGTGTCCTCAGTCTGGTGGGGGGGTGTAACGGGGTTACTTTGGATTGTAACTAGGTTACTAAAGGGTATGTTTTGATTTGATAAATCTAATATCACATCCCTCCTTAAGTCGATAGTCCAACCCCTGATAGTTAATACGGCTCACACAAGTGTAATGGGGTCACTTTGGATTGTAACTAGGTTACTAAAGGGTATGGTTGATGTGATAAATCTAATATCACATCCCTCCTTAAGTCGATAGTTGAACCCCTGATAGTTAATACGGCTCACACAGCCAATCGATATTCATTTGATTAGGTTTCACTATGGTAGATAGTGGACTTTATAGATATACAGAAACCGGCTTTGCCGACATAAAAATAATAGAAACCGGTTAATCTTTTGAGTTAAAGAGTTCAGTGGCTTTATTAACTAAAGCTCCTAATTACTCTTGGAGTTTGTAAGCTGCTGTCTTACGCTCGCAATAAGTTCTCGTATAGAACTTAAGGTTGCTAACCTGCTTAAGACTCTAAGAGTCGCTAAGCCTTCCTCTACGCTAAAGTCTACGGCAGCCCCGCTGCACTTGGCATCGCGTCCGGAAAAGTTATAGCCCAATATGTGGGTTTGATGGACTTGTTTGGTCCACCCTGTCGAAATGGGCCGGCCAACGATGGGTACCGGATGCACATCAAGACCCGATCTTTAGGTCACAGACACTTTGCGCGTGAGCACAGAGGAATGGCGCGATTTTTCAACCATTCTTGTAACCCATCAGCACGATTTCATGAGGTCCAGGTTGGCAGGCGTTTGACGGTGGTGGCGGTGAGTATCCGCGACGTGATGGCAGGCGAGCAAGTGACCGTCAGCTACGGTTCCGAGCTCTGGTTCGTCTGCAGGTGTAAATGGGAAGGATGTCTGCATAGGGACATCCAGCACCTGAAGTACGATGCGAGTATGTGGATGCAACAAAAGACCGAGAGAGTCGTGGCGAAGGTGTGAAGAATTCGTGTAGCCTTTTCGTATTGGACTGAGTTGACACTGAGGTTCGAGATAGTATTTGAAATTATCTGTAGATTTTGCAGTTCTACATAGTGAATATAAGATGTTTGCACACTTCAACACCCGCCATACTTAAATCAAGGTTGAAAATTATACTTACCGATTTTTGTGTCGAGTCGTATTCTTCTCGCCAGATCTTTGGTAGGGGTTTTTATCTTATCATGTCACCCCCACATCACGGATCGTCAGCGCGAGCTCGTAATCATGGCCGGGGTAAGTGTGCGCGTACTCGTGTAGTCCGTCATCCTCACTGATATTCTTGTGTCCTGTAGCGAGGTATACGTCAGGGCTATCAGAAATACACTCCTCAAGATCAAATTTTACTGTGTACGATTGTGGACGAGTATACACCGCTGGGTCGCAACCAGTGAGAGCGGGTACCGCAAAAAACAACCTGAACAGCTCCAGAGGCTCTCCCGAGCGAGACCTCGACTCTCTACGTAGGAAGTTTAAAAGTCTGTACATGGCGAAGAAGCCGACCGGTAGTGGAGAGGTTCCCACTCGCCTGAGACCCATCATCATGGCTAAGGCTACGCAAATGCGAATTGAGGCCGAGGGCGGTGTACACACATCACACGACGGTTTGGGTCACGGTGACGACGACGGTGAGCTATTGGAGGATGATGTCGCTGTGGCCAGGACGGCACTGTCAGCGTCAGCGTCAGTTGCAGCTGGTAAATCGGATAGGAGAGAAGAAGGATACGAAGAAGGCAGAGAAGAGCCCATTCAACTTTCCGCAGGTGATGAAGAGATAAGCGAGTCGACAGACAACGTGGGTAGAGGGAATGATGCGCAGGAAGAAACCCAAAAAACAATCCCCCAGTCAATCCGAGGCACCATAATCACCGATCAAGCACAAATTTGACGCAGCTTGGCTTCTATTTACGACATGTCCGAGGATGAAAACTTAGAAGATAAAGTGCCGACTCCAACGGGTCTGCAACCCGCAGCGAACGTAACACGAGCCGCGGCACTAGCCAAGAATCTTTCGTCCTACATGACACAATCGCCCCGACTCGAACTTCAGGTCGACCGCGAAGTGGCCGACGCGACCCAGTTCCTACTTTTGCGTCTCCAGAGGGACCTGAGCTACAACGGAATCCCGATAGGGTGATATACGATGCGAGAGAGAGACTCGAACAAATCATTGTGTTAAGTGGGGGGGGCGAGACCTTAGGGGACGATGACGCAAAATATGTTGAACAAAAACGGCAAACGTACCCCATCTGCTGGAGTGCGTAGCGATGGCTCCCCAGCCAACGTCACTTTTGCCAAGAACAAAATGGCGAGTGAAGGCGAAACAACGTCTAGACGATATCCAGAGGAAATTTTGTGTAAAACATCAGCAAACCCATGATGTCACCACCGGCCCTGGACTGCTTGAGCTCCGCCTCGGCAAATGACGGTCGAGGTGCATTTAATGAGTCTGTTAAAATCTATTGGCTCTATGGATGGACAAGGCCGTGCGGTCGATTTTCTCTCTCTGTTGGTGGTCATACTGCTGAAGCTCTCCTAGCTAAACGGAAAATACGTGCTCTCAACAGCTTCAAAGAGACTGTGATGAGTTGACCAGACGTGAGCGAGAGAGCCGAAATATATGCGAGAATTGAACGTGCTTCAAGCATTCCTAACTGTGTTGGATTTATTGATGGTACACTGTTTCCACAACTCAGTAGACCCCAATACCACGTGAGGACTACTATTTACGAAAGGCTTCCAACGCGATAAATGGTCTGATTATTTGTGATGATTTATGTCGTATAAAAACGAAATGTGAGTTGGTCGGGGTCTAGCCACGACAATCTCATATGGAGGAACTGTAAAATTGCTTTAAATAAAAGCAATCACTTCAAAGAAAACGAACTTTAGTTGGGGACTCCGCGTATCAGGCTTCGAGCATTTTAGTTCCTGCGTTTAAGACTTCAAATGGACACCAGCTTGCTGTTAAAGAAGAATATTTTAACGAAAAGTTTGCTCAAGTGCGTTTTCGCGTCGAGCATTGCATCCGGATGCTTAAAGGTAAGTTTGATTTGCTATGACGCCTCCGCTCATCGCTGAGAAGCAAGAAACAACTTCGTGACACATTGCTTCTTATCCGTGCCGCCATGATCCTTCACAACATGGCAATCAACAACCCAATTCCATGTGAGTGGATTGAAAGTGAGCAGTGGTGTTGAACCACTGCTCACTTTCTCTTTAGTGCTTGACAGACCCAGGACGGTGCGCTATGGCTCTGTAAGCCCAGAAGAACGGTCCGCAGGAATTTCATTAAAAACAAGGTTTTTAACCACAATTTTTAAGTTCTAATGAAGCGGTTTATTCTTGCTCGGGTATAGAAAGGAGGAGTTCGACCTGCTCGTCGGAAATTCCGTTGTCCTTTAACTTCTTGCGTGATAAAAGAAGTTTCACAATGGCCTCACGCAGAGATACTTGCAGCTGTACCGCCTTGAGGGCGATATCGACACTCGCTTGAGACTTTTCACGGTCATTTTTCTCTTCCAGAAGCTGCACTTCGCGGTGTTTTAGCTTGTACCCATTTTCCAAAATAGCAACATACGTTGCTTCTTCTTCGCCCTCGAATTGATCGACTTTGCTTGTTGCGCCAACAAAGCCTCAACAGGGTCCAGCTTAGCGACTTCCCCTTACGACCGCCTGCGGAAGTCGTATCAAATGCAAGCGGTTGTATATCACCTTTCTGTCGGATCATGGGAGCCTTTTTTTCGTTATCGTCCAGAATATCAGATGTAATGCGCGGTCGAGCTGATGGGCGGTCTATTATCGCATCTTGTAGTCAATTAGGGATCCAGAAAAATTAATTGAAAAAAATATTTGTCCATAAATCAATTCCAATAATTGATTGTGATGAATCCAATACTTGGTCAATCATAACATACAAACCTACAAATACAAATGACTTTGAGAACCTTGGAGAACGCTTTCTCCATCCTACTGGTTTGCCAAACGTCACATAGCTATCTACATGTAGTATGACAGCACCTACGTTCATGGAGACGAAAGTCCTCTTCATTGACCTCCCAGACGGACGCAAGCAGTGCCGCCTCTGCAGCAACATCCGCACCCGTCAAGTCCGGCGGGCACACGAACATCATGTCGTACTTGAAAGGATCGTACACGGCAAACTACATCACTGAGTACTATGCTCTGGCACGTAAGCCGCGCTCGGTGGACAACTTCATGAGGGTTACCGTGGACGCCAGTGCCTCCAACACGTACAATTGGATCGACTGGATCTTGATGAAGCAACTACCCCTCTCATTTTGCACCAATAAGAGGACGAGGATGTACTCCAAGCTCGACGACATCAGTGTAGAGACGCTTTGCAATCACATGGACTCACTTGAAGATGGGGTGGTGTGGAACATCACTGATGAATTAAAGGGCAAGAGAGTGGTAATCATAGCTGCTGTTCAAGCCGCAGAGGGCACCACAGTAGCTGACAAGTACTTGATTGCAGTGTTATCAAGAGTGAGATAGTTCGCCTATCTGCAGAAAACGAAATCTCGAAATAAATAACTTGCTGATACAGGAAAATGAATCAGAGCCATTGTCTCCTCGAAAAATGATGCCATCGCGTTGTAGTTTACAATCGACCGTCGTATTAACTTGCAGCACACCGCAGCACTGTGTCCGGGACAATCAATGGTGCCAACTCGGGAAATCACAAAGCATTCTGTATTCGAGTTAACTGTGGACCCGTACTACCAGCTCCAAAGTTTGCACTCTAGTTGCGGAGTTTTCTCGTCAGTTGTCCTCCTTCCTCAAACGCTCACCGGGTGTCGTATATCACTTTGACGCGCTGACGAGACTGTCTCTTAATGTCCTTGAAACTCATTGTGACTGTTTATCAAGCAATACAAGGCCGTAATTGATACAAAGGTTGATCAAGTGCACGGCGCAGCCCTCTTGATCAAGATCGAGAAAATAGTTCGAGACAGCACGAGCTACTGATGCCGTATCAGATATTACCCACTTTGACAAATGAGATAATATCCATACCATAGCAGTCTCACAAGCGTGTCTTAATAATTTCTGCTACCAAACCGACCCCGTGTCCGTCCGGCATCACTGTAACCAAAATAGCATTGTTCCTAATTTTTCTCACAAGTGATCTATGAAACCTAACGAAACTCCGATGATGCTGTCTTTCGATGCTCTTCTCCAACCATATGTATCACACTAATAATTTATGTCCAAGCATTGTGTCAGCATTGAAACTCAACAACGCTACCACTGCCTTCACGAAAAGATCTACACTATCATTGACAGCAGCATTGTAGGATTCACGGGGAAGTACATCGAAGCTGGTATCACCACCAACAACACGCACCATCGAATTGAAAGTCACCGCTTGACTAATGTTGTACGGCGCTTTGCGGTCATCAACCACTTGGCTATCATCGTGTTGGTAAGCTCGTGAGACGGGCGAAATCGATGCACGAAAAGCTGTAGAATATGGGAGACAGCAACAAACCCGCTAAGAAAAACAAATTCTAGGACAAGGATGGAGTTGATGAGGGGAAATCGTCCACTGATGGCGTTCTCGACTGGATGACAACAGAGACGAATTATAATCGGTGGCTTGTAAACGATCGGAACAATGGGAACACCAAAGAGATCCTGCTCAAAGATATTGTGTCGGCATTTAAGTCGGTACGAATAGAACATCGCCCCCCTTCTCAGATACGTGAAAAGATAGGAAACACTGAGGAGAATACCGCATGGCGGGGGACTTTTTATCCCAGCCGGGTGCCGGGATCACATCCGAAGCTACTCTTCGAGCCGAGGTTATAAAATGCTGTCCGTACTACTATCGACTACAGGGTTCCAGAAAATATGATTGATATTGTATTTAGCCTAGTGATGGTTATCAATCAATTATTGAGTGTATTGATGTATTGATAGAAAATACTAGGAGCTGTGAAATGCAGGTCTTGCGTGATAGAGCCCCATTAACTTTAGCATGGTCGCACGCATGAAACAGAGGTTGGCGACGTAGATGCAGTAATGGTCGAGAACGTAGTCGAACAGATCAACGAAGGCGTCAGGATTCATGTTTTTTTCGTCCTCAAACGGAGTGAAGCATATCAACTTGAAAAAATAGATAACATCGTACTTACTAGTATCTGGGTAAAAAATGTCTTATTAAATAATCTATTGGCCGAGTGCGAGCTATTTCAATAATCTATCTCACCATGAGAGGGGTCGGTTTGTCCAGAATGTGACAGCGTTCATGATGTCAGCTTAAATCTGTGATAATCTATTTGACCACTGCCAGTTATTCGAGGTGTCTTGGTTTCCCTCCCGGGCCTGTAAATTACAGAGCTCGCTAGGGGGGGGGTCCCAACGCTAGTTAGATTAGAAAGGAGAGTCCATTCGCTTTTTTGGGCAGTGTGACCAACAGACTACAGCAGCAGCCACCACTGCTGCGGTCACGCTCACTTTTACCCGCCACGCCACACCCGGGTCCGACTCTTCAACCAGCTCGCGGGACTCAACTCTTCACGCGTCATCGTCCCCCGACCGGGCCTTCAAGCTCGAGGCTTAAACATGTGAATGGACTCTCTTACCCCCATGACCTCGTTTATATTGGAAACCACCAATAGAAACCTCAATTGCAGTACACGACCTCTTTTGCATAACAAAATGCACGATCGATGAAACAGAGGCGTACTCAAGAAACTAAAACTATAATACTCTATGTGTTTGCTACTATTAAGAGCATCTTCACCAGATGCTCTTAGAGCATCTTCACCAGTGCGGCTATTCGGATGCTAAACCCAAATTTAGCAGCAGAAAATAGCTTTTGAGCTTTCAGCACTGCGGCTATCCAGGTGCTAAAAATAGTAAAGGATCGCTCAATGCCAAATTGAATACCAGATTTGGCATTGAAACTAGCCGCAGCCAAAGCAGTCTAAACCCAGCACGTTGAAGAACTCAACCCCCCCCCCCCCCGGAGCAGTGTGGAACAAACTACAAGACTGCGGAAAACAAAGGTGCTCTGCAAGGCATGTTTATCGGTCAGTCAAGACCCAGTTTACAGCATAGATCAAACGGGTGATGTCTTTTGCACCAATGTAAACACGCTTTGACGACGAGCTCGCTCGACTAGAAGCTGTTGTTGGTGAACAGCGCGACATTCTAAAACGCCACCTCCTCGTCTTTTTGAAGTAATATATCAGTCTTACTTAAAAGCTGTTACAAAGTCCATACCGCACAGTGTGATAGATGTGACACCCTGAAAGATTTGGCAGTTGTGAGCTTGACTGTATTAAGAGTTAACCAATCAGGGGGCACTTCACTTTTAATCTACCTTGATTTGGTATGATGTGGCAAACACACTTTATGTACTTACACTACTATTTCTGTGGTGGAGAGTCTCCCCCACGGAGACCACCTCGACCGGGGAAGACATCGTGGCGGCCCGAAAGGAACGAGTGGACCGGCCTTTACGAACGAGACTTGGACAGTTTCACTCAGGATACCGGTAGTTCGAAGCGCGTGCATGAAGCGCTGGAACATATCGTACCGGGCAGACCCTTCGATAGTACCGCCTTACACGGATTGTCGTGAGCCAAGTAAATAAATAATTGTATTAAAGAAAGACTTCATGGGAATAAATAACTGTGCAATATTAGTGCAGTACCGGTAAGTACCTACTTCAAGTTGTTAACTACCTTCACGACCGCGTTGGCGCTCCAGAATTCCTATGTTCCTTTAGAAAAAGAACAGCCTCGAGGTTCACGGGTAGAATCCCGTGGCGATGATGCGACAGAGTGTGTTTTGCGCGACTGAAAACCGCTCCACACAGTTAGACTTTGGTGGAATAAACCTAACCTGGGTAGATAGAAATCAACTCGTCGAAAATATCTCGAACGTCTGACAGAGTGACGCCATTCTGGTGCTGCAACATTTTCGACGCGCTCTTGAAATCTTTCAGCTGCTGTAACAGCGTAGATAACTTCTTCACCTCTCGACGGGACGGCAGCAGATCAGACAAGGTGTCATCAGCTTCAACAAACTCTTGCAGTTCGAAAAAACGAGATACCATCTTGAACGTTGAGGACCAACGCGTCTCCTGGCAAAGGGCTGGTCGGAGAACAGTGTACCTGCTGTTACATATTTAAAAAAAATGTCAAAAAATAATAATAAAATACTCAAAATAATAAGCTTATCGGAGTCTCGCTGCAGTATTTAGATTGCGTAATTTACGCATTAAAAGCTGAACCCTTTCCAACTCTGGCTCATGGTCTTTCATAAAGTAAGTGACTGCCACATTGAGGCGGTGGCTCGCACATCCGATGAGCGGCACGTCGAGCAATGTCGACACTTTGCCGTTCGTCAAGCAGTTATCACCAACGACATATAAAATGACACCGGTGGTACGACTAAAATAATTGAGGACTGTCGACAAAATAAGACATGACTCTCAGCGGTATGGTCTTCGGCTTCTCCGTCAACCATTGCTAACAGCACCGTCTCGGCATGATTGTCGTGGTCGAAGACGGCAAAGACACCGACAAATTGTTCCGACTTAAATGTCCAGTCATCAAATATAAGTCCAAATTTGGACGGCAGCACACTCGTGATCGCATTTTCTACCTCACGGCAGACGAGGTGCAGGTACTTCAGAAATGTCTCCGTACATATGGGCGAGATCGCAACGTGTTTGCGGACAGTTGTATTCTCAGGAAATGAGAAAGGGAGGTTGCACTCGATCACCAAGTCTAGCCAGTTGTATATGGTTTGACTCTTGAAGTCAATAAAGGCCGTCAGGGCTCCCGACTTGGAGCTTGCAGCCATAGTTGTTTCAAAATCGGGATGCTCCTCGTGCACATGGTTAAGCAGGTTGCTTTAACCCGTGCTGCACGACTGCTTACGCAGAATACCGCATTGGCATCGAAAGTAGTCAGTTGGCTCGTTGACCTCGCTAAGGACAAGCTTAAAGAAGTATGTGCACATGCTATTGCTGGAGAACTTGATTGGCGACATCGTAGAGTTGGCGAGAGTGGGGGTTTAGGCGGTGCTTGAATGATTTCAAAGTGTCTGCTTCATATTGTTATAGTTACTATGGGTGTGCGCACGGTGACCACTCGTTCTTGTAGGCGTAATTACCAGTGCACAGTTATTTACGATTTCGGATTAAAAAATATTTTTACGCAAATATCGCCAAAATAAATAACTGACGCGATACAATACCGTAAATATTGCAATACCGTTATTTATTCGGAGGGTCTGGTACCGGCGCTCCCAAGATTTACGTGGCGGTGGGCGGTGACTGTATAGCGTGGTATATCGGGCTTGCAGACTACTCTGAAAGGCGCCATAAGTTATGGCCCATAACTCCCACGTCAAGCGGTTGAGCCACAGATGTGCAGCCAGCAGGTACATATACTGTCGCGGGGTGCCCATCTCAGCAAGGCGTTAAAGTACCGCGCCACACTTGCATCGCAGCCTAATGATGCCCCCAGTACTGAAGCGTAGAGCGCGAAAAGTCGCGACACTTGAAGAACCCCACTCGGGACTCAGTTGACGAGATGTAATTGCTCCACTGTCTTCATCTTGAAATCGATGGTATAGGCGAGCTTAATGCGGTGCGGGGGTATTTTAAAGCTAATGGTTTCGCCAACTTAGTTTACTATTAATACCTCGTTTTCTAAAAATGCTGGTATCGAACCACCTACATTCGCAATTTTGATTGGCCAATGATCGACAACCTCCGATGTCTCAAAGACTTGGCACCCGCCAAAGGTGATTTAGAGAACGGTGCCAGATCTATCAGACTTTTGCGGTAGCCCTCTCACCGAATGTTGAAATATTGCCGTGTCGGTGAAATTGCAGGGGCTACACTGTAATTTTTTTAGCAATGTCACTTTTTTGTGGATTTACATAGCCGCACTGGTGAAGATGCTCTAATACTAGGTCTAAATTATACCTGGTACCGGTATATAAAAGAAATGAGTACCCAATCGATCAAAATTACAACAACAACAAAAGGAATGCATTTAAGCATTTAATGCTATTGTGCGTTCTACACCAAATTTCCAAAGCGGGCCGAATGAATCGCTCAAACCCAACCTCCGCTCAATCGCTCAAACTGTCTAATACGATATAATAGTTACGGTGAAAGGTTTTGGTCTTCACTTTCATTCATTCACCTGCGGCAACATGATCGACAGCGGTGAAGAAGAAGACGTTGTGATTCCCGCCACAGACGCGTTACTAGACGAGACACTACCGACAGCAACATTGCTCCAAGCGCGAACGCCATCTCCGGGACTCTCAGCACACACAGGATTTCGCACGCGAACGCCCCAGCACCCTCATGAAGCCCGTACACGTGTATCTCCGTATCCACTGAGAGTCCGAACGCCACCACAATTGGATCAGCCACAAGTGCAGCGCGCAAGATCGCGAACACCAACGTCGCATGGATCAGGGGCAGTACTGACGGAGACAGCATCACCATTGGACTCAAACCAATTTGAGCTGATTGTCAAGCCCATCGTCAAAAACTCGGTTGGGCAACGAGAAACGTCGGGTGATACACTCAATAACGTGTTGGTAAATGGGTCAACGTTTCAGGACATACTGACAAAGCTCTGGCAGAAGTTTAGTCATCGCTTTAAAGGGCGAGCTGTCAAGCAAGGTGATGTGTGGTCTGTGGAGATACCCACAATGTCAGAGTGGACCAAAGTCATGCAGTTCAAGTACAACAACCATATCGTGGATAGCGAGAAGACAGAGCACGCTTGGAATCTATGGATGACTGCAAGACGTGGCAAGACCGTCAAACTTATGATTTATGAGTATGGGTTGTCAATAACGAAGGGAAAAGACCTCGACGCGTTTTTGGTAGCGTGTATACGTCCTGCTGAGACGGATCGCGCCGGTGCGACGGCAGAGTGCTCGTTGCGCGATGTCGTTTCTCGACTTCAAGTGCATTGGGAATCGAGCTTTAGTGCAGAGGCGGTGGTGTGGCGTATGTGGGCAAACCACATCACGCGGAACCTCGACCGCTCTACTTGGAGCGATGCAATTTCAGATACACCGCCAAACTACATTATGCACCTTCTTCGGGCTACAGAATCACAAGCGGAGCAACAGCTTTCAAGTATGTCCAGGCCAGCTCAAATGGCCCTTGAATGCGTTAATGCATCATTGGCAGACAACCAGCAGGTATGCCAAGACGTGGAAGCTTTAAAAAGGCGTTTGTCTGCCCAAGAGAGTGCTCTATCCACGCGGAAGTTAATCATTGAGGCATTTCTGCGGGATATCGCGCCTCCACCTGCAAGCGATGTGATTGACCCGCTTTCTACCCTTGAAAACATCGATGACGTCGAGCACCAAGAGTAGTTGATTCTATTAGGGTAACCTTCTACTTATACGCGCTACAACGACACGCGTCTTTCAATAAATCCCAAGTTTTCGTCGCCATCCTCTTGTTGTACTTCGCTATCCCAAATGTCAGGGACATGCCGCTTCTCGGTAGACAACGGACCAGTGGGGTCGAAATACCCCTGCATCTTCCAACCACAATGTTCAAATACCCTGCTCATGTTGAACGCTTCGAAGCGTCGAAACGTTTTCACCACAAAGGGTAGTAAATCACGACCACTTGACTCGCTGTAATGCCGCTGGAACGCCCTCTTGACGTACCCGAACATGAACTCAATCGGGTTAAAAAATGGGCAATAAGCCGGAAGAAATATCGGAACGACACCGACACTCCTGAGGAAGTGGGAGCTGCTTGAGAAACCGTCAGTGCTAGCCTCTCTTTTTCTTGGACGAGCTACAATGATAGAGCGCTAGTGTGCTCTTAGCAGATCTTCCAGGATTCGACTTGCGCTGAAAGCATAATGTAATAACAGGATAAGTGGTTTATCATGATAGATTAAGGTAATATGGTTTTGATACCTTGTGAGTGCTCTGGCTTAAGCAGTTCCTTGAGTTCAATGGTAGTACCCTGATGGAGTCATCTTGTCCGTGTATGCGTGGCCGTTCTGGTTGATAGTTCGCTACGGGAGCCTCCTTGTTCCGCGGGCACGCTGGTCTATTTGTCCGAGATTGGGGAATCAACAATCACGTAGCTGCTATACCAAGTGTACCGAGTCAGCGCTACTAATTACCTGAGTCGCTTGATACTACACTCCACCTCTATCAGACTGCCTCGACAACTGCTGCCACACCCTCAGGGCCGTTCTTAACAGTGATGCAATGTTGCTACTGCTCGTAATGAACAACTACAAATATTAGCCAATCACCTCGTTTTCTCGACTGATTGGGCGATTCGCCCATCCGGCCAAGATCGGCAAATTTAGCCGAAATTCACAATACATGTATTCATTTTTTATAATACCAAGCGATCTCTCGTCGAAACGCCCTTATGGTTTTAATCCAAATAGTTTCGTTTCGTCATTTCAGCCATAAAACGCATATACTCAAACTGTGCTTACGTATTTTAATTGATATCCCTATTTTTAATACTTCGAAGTAGACAATAAATATCAATTGTAAACGCAAGTGCTTTGAAGTAGTAATGTTTCGTCTGAAGTCCACATAACAGCAGTCGGTCTATTATAGCAAGATTCATCGTTCTCCTATAATTGCACTCCTTCGTGTCGCCTTGCATCGTTTTGCTCGCTTATCCCTTGCCGTATACGCGAACTCCTTGGCCATGTCAGAAGAGTATATCGTATTGGTCCCCTAGCGTATAAGTTCTTAATTCCGTG
>JAIKVB010001373.1:0-11806 GCA_024679045.1 Phytophthora brassicae
GAAACACCAGCGACATGCATATGAGTATTTTACTTTGCACAAAGCGAAGACTGTCTGCGGAAGAATCAGAGACGAGCAGCTCAAAACGTCGACATACCGGAGAATTTTAATACCTTTCGTGCGGTTACTTCTGTACCTCGCAGAAACAAACAACGCATTAGAGTACAAGTTTAGAGTGTGAGATTGGTCGGTCTTCTATGATTTGTGTCCACATTCTTTTAGGCTGAGTACAAAAAGAGGATGACACAGTCTCTGTCTCGTCTACCTCTTGTATTCCGAGTGAAAAAACTGAGTGTGGCTGCACTCGAGGCGAAAGTAGATGGCGGTCGCTACTTGGAGCGTGACCAGCAGACATTTTGAAACTGATCCGCTCCTTTTATGACAATTAGGGGGGGAGTGCGCGGACCTTCGGAGACGCTCCGTGTTTTAACCCTTCGTTAAATCAGTGGTCTGTGATGTTTTAAATTAAATTCACACAAGCACAAAACACAAAATGGATCGTCACAAATTTCCTAACGAGACCACGTAGAACAAAGTTTTACACTGGGAGGTTGCAACTGCTCTCTACTGTTTCGAGACAAGGTACGTAGCGTGTGGGTTTAGACACCACAGAGGGGGGTTGATCATTATGGTAGATCCAGCGTTTTTGGTAGGTAAAAGCTGCTGTACTTTGGACAACGAACGGTGATCTAACTATTCGAATTGACATGATCGTATCACATGCATTTGGTTATTGAGATTAAGATGGACACTAGTAAATGGACACTTTAAAGAAGGCTCAACAGCTTCCACTTCTTTTCACTCACTTGTTTTTCAAGCAACTGCGAGACAATTTTGCATCCTAGTTATAGTATTATAACAGATCAGCCGGCAGCAGTCAGATGTCTTTGAGCGCACTTCAGGGTGAGCTGAATGCATCTCACGACGATGATCAGACAGTGACAGAAACCGGCGACCAGTGGGAGAAGATCAGTAGTCAAGAGCAGGTGCCAGACATTAATGATGGGCGACGAAGTTCTTCGCCAGTAAGATCGACCTACGAAAGGACACTTCAAGGCGAAAAGATCGGCTGGATAGAAGATCGAGAAGGGAAGTTGTGAAATTTGCCTCTGAGTGCTCATGCAGGATGAGTTTGGACGAGCGAGATCGTCGCCGGACGCAGATGATGGTGACTGGACCAGTGGGAAAGTGAAGAAGCACATGGAGCAGATCTCGAGTCTACTAGAGGTCGCGTGCGCGTGAAAGTGTCAAAGTGACACCGGAAACCGTGATTCGTAGGCGTTGCTGGACGCACAAGATACCATACTGGCGAAGTGAAGAACGGTAGACGTTAGTTGATCTTTAGATTGGAACGGAAATAAAGAAGGTTGTGCTGTCTAAAAGGCACACATCGGCGCAGTAACATAAGTTATTACTGACGGCCTATCGGACTTTGACTGCGTAGCACTAGTCGACCAACGACAGGGACGACGAGTATTGCGGAGACTCGCTACATGGTGGTCATACAGGGTCATTGGTCAAATGTAATAACCAAATCTCGCAACAATGACTATACACGACACGGCCAACGACACGGTGTTGCGATCATGATCGTTGCTGCGCTCGTCTCGAAGGGCAGGTACAAACCCATCGACGGGAGTAGCTGTCGCTGATACGGGAAAGACGACGAGGGCAGCAGCTGCACCAAGGGACGCTCAATCCTTGGGACAAGCAGACGCCAATAATGGAACCTCAACCGTGCCGAGTGGGGTCACGAAAACACGTTGATAACCATGATGCAACAAGAGTTACCTACCCGGGGCAGATGGGTAACCGGCTACAAGAGTTGGAACCAGTGCAGTCGCAGACCCGCCAACCAGGAGCTAGTGAGATGGAGGCAAGTCGGGAACCAGTAAGCGCCACTATTGCGCCTACCGTACCGATGAGAAGACCCTCGGGAGTCGGTTTTAGTGTCGAGCCGGTAGAGATGGCAAGTTCGATGGTTAGATCCAGGTCAGGAGGCACCAAGACTGTGGAAAGCGACCGTCGAGCGGTCCACAGGAGAAGTAGATGGACGTCTGCCGATGCTGGTCCACCATCGGAGGATGGTTCGAGTAGTTCGAGTGACAGCATTGACTCCAGTGGGACGACCGACGTCACCATCGGGACACGAAGAAAATGCTAAAGAACTAGACTTACAGCCGTATAAGCCGGCGGTGGGTGGTGTCCGAGTGGAGACGTTGATCGCGAAGGTAGATCTGGCTGTAGCAGGTGCGCGGATCTCTGGACGAGGAGACTGGAGCGACGCAAAATTGTACTTCGTGGTAGGTAACAAACTGCAGGAAGATGCGGCCAAGTCTTGGATTTAGATTGACAAGGAACTCAGTGATTCCGAGAAAACTTTGACCAGTTGAAGGAAGCGTTAATTCGACGGTATGGGGAGAGACCAGATTTAGCACAGGCGGAATGGAGAGTAATGCAGAGGTTCATGATGCCAGGAGAAACCTTTGCAGATTTTGCGTCAGGACTACGTGATGCAGCCGGGTAGAATAAGGTCTGAGAAAACACGTTGTTGGGACAGTTTTACCGTGGTTTCGAAAAAACTACGCGAATGTTGGTAAAACTGTCACCAGCACCAACTACCATGGGAGAGGCAGTCGACAAAGCTACTAGAATTGATGACTCTAGTTATAACGTCGCTCTGGGGATGAGGAACATCAGGCAGCCGTGGTCGTCAGTCTCCACTCGCGCTGCGGTACAGGTGGACGGCACGGTTGGTTCTATGAGGGTGGTTACCGGAATAGGAGTATGACAGCTGATGTCGCTGCTGAGTTAGACACTAGCAAAAGCGAACTGGACGAGGGGTATCTTGTGCGTCCAGCAACGCCTACGAATCACGGGTTCCGGTGTCACTTTGACACTTTCACGCGCACGCGACCTCTAGTAGACTCGAGATCTGCTCCCTGTGCTTCTGCACTTGCCCACTGGTCCAGTTACCATCATCTGCGTCCGGCGACGATCTCGCTCGTCCAAACTCATCCTACATGAGCTCTCAGAGGCAAATTTCACAACTTCCCTTCTCGATCTTCTATCCAGCCGATCTTTCCGCCTTGAAGTGTCCTTTCGTAGGTTGATCTTACTGGCGAAGAACTTCGTCGCCCATCATTGAAGTCTGGCACCTGCTCTTGACTACTGATCTTACCCCACTAGTCGTCGGTTTCTGTCACTGTCTGATCATCGTCGTGAGATGCATTCAGCTCACCCTGAACTGCGCTCAAAGACATCTGACTGCTGCCGGCCGAACTTTTACACGACTTCCGCACTTGGAGGTTCTTCAACGATCCTCCCGTCGGCATATAGGCGATCAAATTATCCGCTGTCGACCCACCGCGTTTGTCGTCCTCCGTTTTCCAATTGTCCTCGTTCTGTAGGCTTGAGTTCGTAGTACATCGGGTGCTGGCCTGCCCGGTTTCGTCGTCGCTTCCGTCGAAGTTCCACCAGGACGCAACTCGACTGGTCAACTCGGACCTCACTTGCCATTGCCTTTCAATTTATATTCGGAACTCAGCTCGCTGTAGTTGCAATACGTTCCCAGTCGCTGCTCGTACAGACGCTGCTGGCGTCTCGACATCTCGGCGGCTAGCAATTTCATCCTGTTCCGTCAATTCGCACTCCCGCTCGATGTCGGCGACCACCTTTTCCAACAATGAAGTCAGTTCATAATAACTCACGATAAACGACACATGTGCTATAATTGCCTCCGGGGTTTCCATCTTATCTCTCGTTGTAGCACATAATTGTCATATCCGGCTGGTCCTATTATCCGCGTCGGCCCCATCCATACGTGAACAAACTTGGTAGCATCTGGTCCTCAGGGGGGGGTTATAGACCCAGACTCGGTCACCAGCTACAAACTCTCGGGTTTTCTTCACTTTTCGATCGTAGTAACGTCTTTGTCGAGCTTGTTCTTGGAGTCGTGCTTGTTCCGCATATTGATGACTTCGTTCCAAAGCGTCCAACAACCGTTGGTTGATAGGGCAGTAGCTCTCCAACTTCGCTTCTCGATGTTTCCCGCAGCAACTCATTCCGCGTACGCAACCGACGTCCCATCATTAGCTCATTAGGGGTAAGTGCTATCGTCGAATGTTTTCCCGAGTTGTACGCGTCCACGGCGCACTACACCACATACTCCAATTTTTTGTTGTTCATCTGTCATAAAAGTACTTATGCAGTCTTTACATGAGCGATGGAATCTCTCCATCAAACCAATCATCTGGGGACGGTACGGTACAGGGTTGGTTTGTCGTGATTGTAATAACTCCTCTAATTGTTCAATCACTTTTCCGGTTAATTCAGGTGCGCCGTCAGTAAGCAGCTCACGAAAGACTCCAAACCGTAACACCACTTCATGCATGAGAAAAGCCGCAATAATTTTCGCTTTGTGTTCACTAACACGTTTTGCCACAGCATACCGAGTTACATACTCGACGGCTGCGATCACAAAGCGTTCTCCACCTCCGGCTACTGAAACGACCCGGTCACATCTAGCGCCCACCTATCTCCCACATCCCCTCCGCGCAGGCTTCGAAGTGGCGGAATTACCTCCCTCGGACGAGCTTTCCGACTGCTACACTCTTGGCAGCCTCGTATCCAATTAATTACTTCCCTTTGTAGTCCCGGCCACCAATACAGCTGGGCTACCCGACCATACGTGTGGGGTCCTCGCAGATGACCCGCCCAGATGGATCCATGCATTTCTTTGAATATTGCCGGCCAGAGACCGGGTGGTAGTATCACACGCCATCCTTGTTTAGTCTCAATGACGATCAAACCATAGCGAATTTCCACTCGTTTGCCTAGATGTTGTCTATCTTTTGAGACTCGTTGTACCCATCGACTGCGTTGTTGAGCCCTAATAATTGCATCGTCTGTTACTTGGGGCGTGGGGTACGGGTTATGCTGCTCGCCCGCCTGTTCTTTCCGGGGACTGGTGATTCCAGAGCTGTTCTCATTGCGGCGTTGGTTTGACAGATCGCTCGAGGACTTATTACAAAGCGGCTCTGCCCACGACACCCGGCGTCCAGCATCTGCCACAGATGACGGATCTACTGCTGCTACTTCCCGATCCCAGTTTCTGACTAGTACTGGCTCTTGATTCCTCGCGAGGCTAGGGTGTCTTCTTCTGAAATAACGAAAGCTGATGGTTGACTATTCTTTGCTTTGCATACTCTTCTGCTGTTCGCACTTCCGTCGTTGCAGGCAACTCATTAGTCTCTGTGGTTGACCCCGCTCTGTGGGACTCTTCTCGGTTCTGAGCATTCCGTCGCTGTCTCGAACCCTCTACAGCTAGCACGTTGTCCAGTGCCCTTGACAGTGCATCAGCCACTACGTTCGTACTTCCGGGTCGATAGCAGATTTGGAACTCATATTCCTACAACGTGAGCGACCACCGGTGTATTCGTCCGGCTAAATTTGGGCGTGTCATCAACCATTTTAGAGCTGCATGGTCCGTGATGATTTCAAAGGTTCGTCCGTACAGATTGGGACGAAAGAGCTTTCTTGGCATACCCAGATTTTCGATTACCGTTTATATTGGTTACGGACGCGAGTGCGATAGGATTGGGGCGCGTGCTTAATGCAGAATCAAGACAACCAATATCGTACGCCAGCAAAGTGAATAATCGGGCGGAAGCGAACTATTCCATCACCGAGCTAGAATGCTTGGCTGTCGTGTGGTCGGTAGAATCGCTTTTATCAATTCGAAGGCGAATTCCTGTGTGCACGTTACGGAAACAACAGCGGGCAAGTGAGTGCTCGACACAACAAGCATTACTTGAACTATTTCCCAGGCTGCCTAGTTATTTTCCACAACAGAACCGGTGGACCCAAAGCGACAATTCTTAGTAGCCGATCGATGAAGACATGACTGCTATACTGGCACGCCCGTTGACTCGCCAGGATGTAGCTGCTGATGAAAGTTGGCTGAGCGGATCTGTCCTGCTAGTTACTAGCAATATGAAAGAGCCGTTCTGAGTTCCTGCATGGCTGTCGAGGTGGCTCGGCGCAGCCAACATCTCATATATCGATGAAAAGGCGTCTTTCAAAAATGGTTTCCGACTTCATCCAAGAACTGCTATACAATGAAGCAGAACACCCATAATTGTTCGGTTATTTCTATTATGACGCACCATGTCAAATACTGGACAACGCGAATGGGAATGTTTCACTTGGTGCCCATGATGGAACGCGGTGTTGGTTCCATTCACTTGGCTGGGACATTAATGAAGTGACGGCTTATGCTGTACAGCTAACGAAAGACGCGCTTCGCCATGGGAAAACACTCGTGGAATTGTCAGTAGCCCCGGAATATATAAATATTTGTTTAGCAGACCACGACGGACATTTACTGAATGCTACCAATTGACCGAGTGACGCAAATCTCGAAACTCAATCGCGCTGCAACGAGCAAAGAAGCGGGAAATGCGTCAGTTATTATTCTAATCGCGATGGCGCTGTTAAACAATGACAACTTTACAATGAACTGGGATGAGTTGGGAAAAGGCAGCAGCTCCATAGGCTCCCGCAGCATGCTGTTGATTTGGTGTTGGCGCTAACCGTATGGAAAGCCAAAGATAGCACGTTTGATCGTGTCGTTTATCGGCTGAGTGCTCGGTAAACGCTCCGGCGTGGCAGTTTGAGCACCTGTACATTGCTGCGTCGCGCATACGGACATCGGTTTCTCTGCATTGCTTGTACATAACACAGTTTCCGGACAAAAAATAGCTTCTTGACATGAGGCCCAACATCTTCACTATCAAGTAGATACTTGATTTAGACAACAACGGGGGGTGGAAATCACCGAGCGCGCGGGGGCAATCCCCTAACAAAACAATGTGAGTCCATGGGCCTCTTGGAACTCATTAGAACTAGCTAGTGCGAACTGCTCCACGGGCTATGCTCACCTAACACTTACATCCGTTGAAGTTGAAGAGGCTGCCATAGTGAATCTTAATCGTTCTAGTCAATTCCAGTCTCGAGCTGCGGGAACTCTTCTCATTTCCCTAGCTTCAACACGGTTGAAAATCGAGCTTGCACACACCTGTCACCTGTCTCACCGCTTCGTTTTGCGAATAAATGACTAGAATCACATTTCGAAGGAATTTATTTTTTGCTGTCAAGCTCGGTGTTAACCGAGTTAGCCCAACGGCAGCTCTGACAAAAGCCAACATTCTGCTCGATTCAATATTTGGCTGCTAAACTTCTACCTTTCTCCGTGACTTCAAGACGGTTAATCCATGCTTGCCAAACGGGATGTTCTCAGCGAACCGCACACATGCCCAACATTGTGCAGCATTAGCGAATTTGCCGTGTGACCGTCATGCTCCCCCCACTGCTGACAATCCTTCCGTGGACGCTGCACGGACCCCCACCTCGATCACTGCACTAATATAGCCGGCCGAGACCAAAACGTAGAAAACACTCGCTCAAATTTCGGAACGGGCAGTGGAGAATGATAGACCCTGCGATGTTGTTCCAGTATCCCTTGTCGAAAATCAAATCGCTTCCACCGGAGGGAACCCTACACAAAAAGAATACCGAAGTCACTGTCGCTCGTAAACGTTTTGTCGAGGCTAGGCCACAGGAAGTTGGAATGATATCTCCTCTTAAGCGAGATCGATCGTACAAGATATGCATGGACTCTGATGGCGCACAGGGCGATCACGTTGAAGTTCCTATCTGTCGTGCGTGATTTGAACCCCGAGCTGATAATCCATGGGTGTTTGTTGGCCGAATTCTTGCACGGAACCCGATTCGGTCATTCAGCACCTGACTTGGCAAGAGCCGACTGTTCGAAGTCTACGTCTCCGACGAGCATCGTGCTATCATACGAGCCACGGTTTTCAACGATGAAGTGGACAAGTTCTACCAAACGGTCGTCCCCTGGTTCGATTTGCTCCTTCTCTGCTGTACGGATAAAGGCGGTCAACTCGGCATTTGCCCTTTCCGCCTCTCTTGTCAAATTTTCGTTTGGCGCAGACGCCGACATCGTCCAAGTGCATGGCAGCACGGTGATATTTCCGGAGCCTGTTTTCCAGCACACGCCTCTAACTGACCTGCCGGCTCAAGACCCTACCGAGACGCCAACCGTTCACGATGTTATCGTGAACATTGGGCCTCAACGGTCTATCACCATGCGCAAAGGTACCGAGACGCAAAAGTGCGAATTCCTGTTTGTTCATGACACCGACGCAGAGATTTATGCTCCGCCTGGGTGCAGACTGCATCCGAAATCGAGATATACCTATAGGCCATTTGATTCTGGTGACCCGCGGTCTGATATCGGACTACATGGGTGTGCGCTCCCTGAACATTGGGATCGGCTATATTGTCCTGCACGACCCCGTGCTTTGCTGATCCATCAGCCTGAAGACTTGTTCGCAGCTGTCGCTCCAGGATATCAGTTCACGAAACCCCACGGTAACGTCAGCAGCGTCTCCACTCTAGCTCTAACGTTCCGCTAACATTTGATTTACCATCTTAATTATCACTGTGACGGGGGTCACACGCACCTTAGCTTTGAGGAAACGTAGCTTTAACCTTTACAGACGCCCTGCGTCTCTGTCCGAAGATAGCCAAAGAATGCCTTGCTTTCTTATAGTTCATTAGGACGCCCTCCCAATTGACTTGCTTACTTGTAGGTTAGATTTAAACTAAGTATATTATCCTAACACTCAACGCTACTATGGATGTCCGTCCGTCACGAGCATTAAATTTATGCGAAATTTCGCCGGCGCACGCTCATTGGCTGCCGAGCGCAGCGAAGGTGGCCTCGACTGGTAGAAAAGCAATATCAAAGGCGGGCATTGGTCAAAATATATTATTGGTCAAAAATGAGATATATTGATTGGTTAGAATTACGAGCGCAGTAGGAATGGCTTTAAAAATAGAGGGTTTCATTTGCTTAGAATGTTTCTGTTACTTTCGGTTAAACGCACTTCTTAAGATTACTTAGTTAGATGTGTACCACACTTTGGAAATCACATTTTGCACCAACCTTGAATTCGGACACGCGCGCTCGGACCGTCACTTAAAGGTATGCTGTGTGTATGCATATTTAAACCAACCAACGACCGCTATGCACAGATGATCCGAGGCTGATTAATGGGTATATTAATTCCAGCGGGTGTATTCTGCTGAGGGGGGGGTGTAGTACAAGGGGTCTTATTATTAATAATATATTATTATTGATATTAACAATTAAAGTAATATTAGTAGTACTATTGATATTAATTAATGATTTAATATTAGTAATACTATTAGTACATGTATTATGATTTTGAGCTAATATTAGTAGGATTATTGATATTAACTATTGAAGAGTATTAGACCTCCCTCCCATTCCACGCGTGGATTATACTTTGCTTTACCAAAAACTGGACAGCGAACTGGGTGAAACTGGAAGTGATGGTTCTCTGGCCACTCGATGGTACCATTCTGAATGCGTAGAAAGGATATTTTACGAAGATCACAGTACTATCTGGCCGCGGAACTTTGACGCAATCGACTGCACCATTTTGCAACCAGTACCTCTCCGGACCGCAAGGCCTATGACTGTGGCAAAGTGATCAGTGTTTATCATATATGGAAGCGTACCCACATATGTACGCGTACATTCAAAGCAGTCAAGGTCACGCGGAATTCGCTGTTTTGAAGACGGTATGAGTAGTAAACGGTACAGCGTACTGTGTCATCCTATCATTATTCATCTTCATATGGCTACAATTGCTCTACGTATCATTCAGCATTAACACGGAGTGTGTGTTTCTGTGCGACCCTTGATTGTATATATAGACAACGACTGCTCCGTTTCCAAAACAAACAAAGCCCAAAAGTCTGACCCATTACTACCTTATATCCAAAAAGTGATTTGCCGTGAACAGAGGTTCACTGGCATAATGACGACAGCTCACCACGGTTGCCAAATGCTGTGACCGCTAAGCAAACGTAGGAGCTAGTAGTGCTTCAGCACAAGAAAAGACTTTTCCTTCAAAAGAATTAAACCGTTGCGCTAAATCATGAGTGCTTCAGGAATATCACCGGGGGTAAGGCATAAAGAGATGATCGGGTTTTTACTTGGCTATGTGATGTTTTATAGTCCATTGGAGCCTCGGCACTATCCAGATAATTTCGAAGGCCAACAACTCGAGGAGACGAACGATATGCACCTGTGGTTTATCAGTGTTCTATTGCGCATGCTGCAGAGCGAGCACGACACTACACATATATGGTGCAGATTCCCAGAATCATTCGTATCTGAAACCCAACAGCTGTTACATTCAGTAGGTGGGAAGAAGCTGTTTAACGCTTCAGGGTATGAATTGTGTACGAAGGCGGAAGGGTCGCTCGGCAACGGAATTTGACGGCTGCAGAACCAAAAGACATGGCCGAGGAGGTTTATGTACACCGCGTTGCTTTACACTGGGTTGCTGAATACGCACCAATGCAGTCAAAGAGGGGTGAAGAACGCGAGTCTAAGCGAAACGCGTACGCGCTTACGATTAAGCTCTGTAGAGTTAAAGGAGCTATATCAAACGATGCGGAATCATATGTCGCCGCTTCCAATCATCAAAGTGTAGTAGAGCGACAACAAGCACGGCGTGTTGGACTCTCTCAGGAAAGCGAGTTGCAGTGCGTCATCAAAGTGCCGAACAACAACAATGCGCTCGGGGGCGGCATATACTTCGGACCCCCGTAAATGTTGGACTATTTTTTCGTCTTGCTTTTAATATCTCACCGTTCTTATGAGAATAGATGGGTATCCCGTTAATTACAGGTGATAGCCATAAGGTGAGGTTTAACACATAGGGTGAAACACCTCAATATGTGAATACACCAGATTGGACACAATAAACGTGTCTGGACCAGGCCCCGTTACACCTTCCCATATACAAACAGGAAACACCGTTAGGAAGGAAACTTCTGGAAGGAGGAATTGTAACGGAGCCTGGCCCAGACCGGTGGATTTTGACCAATCTGGTATGTCTACATATTGAGGCGTTTCACCCTATGGGTTAAAACCTCACTTCAAGGCTATCACCTGGAATTAGTGGGATACCCACCTATTCGCATAAGTACGGTTCGTACTTATGGGAGGCACAAGAGATTGGTGCTTATAAAAGAGTGCACTATCTAGACAGTTTTACAGTACTACATCTATTATAACTGAAAATATTATACTCAGTTTAAATCTAACCTACAAGTAAGCAAGTTAATTGGGAGGGCTTTCTTCGGCTAACCTACAAGTAACCAAGTTAATTGGGAGGGCTTCCTAGTTAACTATAAGAAAGCAGGGCTTTCTTCGGCTATCTTCGGGCAGAGACGCAGGAGGTTTAATCTACGCTTCCTCAAGCTAAGGTGCGTGTGACTCCCGTCACAGGAATTCAGCGAAACACGCGCACTCGGTGCCGCACCCAGAGGTCCAACCTCATTCCCAAATTCGCCAAGCAGAGCCCAAAGATCCTACGGACATGGCCCCCGCCAAGAAGCTCAAGCCTCAAAAACACAACGGAAGACAAGCCCCACGCCAAAAAACCATCCCTAAGGGTACTCCCGAGAAGGCCTCGAAGACCCGCGGTACAACAACTAGCCCGGAGTGTAACGGGCTTACTTTATATTGTAACTAGGTTACTAAAGGGTATGGTTGATGTGCTACATCTAATATCACATCCCTCTTTAAGTCGATACTTCGACCCCTGATAGTTAGTGCGGCTCACACAGCCAATCGATATTCATTTGATTAGGTTTCACTATGGTAGATAGTGAACTT
>JAIKVB010001374.1:0-13427 GCA_024679045.1 Phytophthora brassicae
CGCGAAATGTTTGATGGGTCCTGGAAGAAGTGGATTCGCCATGAAGAAGGTATTGTATACGCTGGTGAAGATTCGAGGTCTGTGCGTATGAATCCTCTGAGTCGTGGTAGTGAAAACTTTGCAGCAGAAGAAACTGCGCCACTTTGCGTAGCGAAGGAATCTGCAATTGTGTTGAAAGGAAGGAGTCGCTCGATGCGCGAGTGTACAGTGTGCAGATTTGAGGGGGGAGTTCCGACTCAGAAAACGGATTTCTGCGGAACTCATCATGTTGCGCTCTGTAAGCGCTGTTATCCAGTTGATGGATCAAAGCAACATCTCTGTCAAGAACAATCCTGGACCTGCTGGCAAAAGTTTCATGATTTTTACCTACCTAAGAACGTGTACAGCCTTGGAGGAAATTTGATGCGAAGTTCAGCGATCTACAAAACCCAAGTTCATTTTTTTCGGATGCGTAATCGATCCGAAGATGTCAGTGATATTGCGAGAACTCAAGAGAGATAGATGTAGGTTGTCTAATTTTGTCTTCTACAATGTAATTCGCAAGACGTACCCAGCAGCACTGCCTTCAATCCTTCATATTTCTCTTCAGTGTGCTCTTTTTTGCCAGGTACCATTTTTTCGCTATCGAAGGACTGTACACTGACCACCAACACGTAGTGCGGCGTGATCTACGAAAAAACGACTGCATACTAGAACCTATTGACGTCGGCGATTCGCTTGTCATCCAGCCTGCACCTATAGTTCCAGAAGGTAATTAGTTATCAAAGACTTTGTTTTATCGATCAATACTTTGCTCTACCATCGTCTTCAGCGCTTCTTAGGGTTTAGTAAAGATTATGACACCATAGTTCGCGCGAGTTTACCGCCCCCTGTCAGGAATTTCCCTAATAATGTGGGTCTCAGCGGTGTTCGGATACCGTGCCAACGGCGGCATTGAGCTAGTCGCCACTTCCACACGAAGGATCTTGAGCACAGCGTCCACATCTGTGTCGCCCATGGTTTCAACGCACGTGATCTCTCTTCCCTTTCTAGTCCTGGAGCAGTCGGCGGCATCTTGATTGACACTGAACCATTTTATTTCAAGTGTTTTGTCGTGACATTCGGTGTTCCGAACGGTACTCCTTGTACTGTCACAATTGCAAATGCTTTTTGACGAATCACAACTATTATCGGATAATCCGGCGAATCAAAGCGTCGTTTGCAGAACCATACCTAAGGTACCTTTTTGCTGAAGGGTCACCCAAAACCTCGTACATTGAATATAAAAACTGTTTATAACACGATTTACTAGTGAAAACCTCTATGAATAGATCGACCAAAACCATACCTTAAGTACCTATTTGCAAATTTGACTTGATTTCAGTAAGCTGGAGCTTAATATAGAAATGTATGTCCGCACGATAGGGTTAATATTTGGTGATTAACCAGCTCAATGACATACGTCATACGAGTTTTTTAAGAAGGCTTTTAATTGAGTTCAGAACAATTGGGGCAATGTGATCCACCAGGTGACAATGGTGGCAGGTCGCTGATTTCTTCAAGTCCTCATAGAGAGTAGCCTGGCAACAACCGAAAAGACTATGATGGCACCGAAGGGCAAGCTTGATCGCTTCGTCAAGGATGGTCGGGTCGTGCTCACGAATGTAGATACTTATTTATAGGCGCAGATGTTGGTGACAGTAGAAGGTAGCTCAGACGCATAAATCATCAGCTGATACTATACCAGAAGGCTCTGAATCTCTACGATTTAGTCACGAAGAGAACATTTCTAAGTCAGTTTGCACAGCTTTTCGCGCAGCGTATACTCGTTGTCCGGTGGCAGAAGACGATTGTGTTGCGCGCTTTTAACGTCTCCACGTTAGAGTGATGTTGGCCGGTTCGCATTCCATGACACTGGCGATCCCAGTTCATTGACATCGGCGCCAAATGGCACGAGACTATCGTGAAAAAATCATCATAAATGAGTGGTAATCGGAGCAGTACAGCCCGACTCGAAAAAATCAAAGTTCCCGGCTGTAGCCATTGCAACCTCATCGCACCCTGTCTTCTTTGTCCAAGCCATAGATTTCTGGATATCGGTGGCTACAATAGCCAAACAAGTTAAAAACATGGTTAAAAATGGCAAAACGTAATCAGATCTTGGCAAAGGAGGCTCGTAAAACAGGACCCACAGCGCGCGTCTTCACGTACCCGTAGATATGTAGCAGCAAAATTGCCCACGTGGACGCGGCCTCGATCGCAAGGGAGCGTGTACGACTGCGAGTTCCTAATTGTGAGTGGGGCCTGCGCTAGCACTATTAATAACAAGCAAGCTACCAGAGTCCCCCACCCAACGTCAGGCGTTCTTCATGTTCTCCACTGGACTTCTTTTCGTAGCGGCTGGGTCCCGCCAGGGTACTATCGAGCGCGAGCGACCGTTGAGTGCTCCACGAGGCAGAAATCGTGAGGTGTAGATGTGAGGGAGATGGAGGGGGCTTCTTGCTCGAAAGACGCCGGAACCTGAAATAAGACCTGAAATGAGTGGCTCTTTGCAAAATATAACTGCAACAAAACCACAAATATGTGTCAAAACATTACCACGCATGGGACAATTGGCGCGGGAGTTTTCTCGCTATTAGAAAGGCACACGTTGTTTAGCCCGACTCAAATGGTCACATAATATTTTAAGCTACAAGTTTTTGTACTGACTTCAGGACCGATGCCATTGCAGTCTTTTGGCTTCGCTTGGCAAAGACAGTCGCTGCGCTCCTGCGATAAAAGATTCTAATCTCTGGCGAGTACAGTGCTCGGCTCGCTGGAAAGCTCGGTGCTGGGTCTACTTACGCAAACCTCGCGGCCCTGCGGGTTTGCTCTGGCTACTCACGCTCGCAACCGCTGGCTGATTATGTGCTGTCCACCCGCTCCTTTTCCAATAGGGTCATATAATCATTCTCTATTATAAATAGAAAAATGAATGATGGAAACACAGACAAGCTTGCTTTTCGAATACGGAATCCATAGGGCATATACCATTCTCGATCAGACTGGGCTTCTGGTTTTATCGGACTTTGCGGCCAACGATGTTCGACGCTCGTAATTTAGCATGTACCACACAGCCGACCACGCTTGCTATACTTCAGGTTATTAGGCTGTCAACCACCGACGGCCACCGAACTACAATTCAGTACTGGAAACTACTGAATATTTACTGATATTACCTATGCAGCATTTCATATTGAAATGGGTAAACTACTGCTACAGTAATTTCGAAGGAGATTTACTGTAGTAGTTTGCAACAATTCTGTAGACCTCGAAGTAGTTCTGAAACAGATTCTCCCCCAGTTCTTATAGGAAACAAATTGGGCCCGAATGATAGTACCAACAACAGTATTAAATCACTCGTAAAAATACCCGCGAAGGGACAGGTCGTTCAGGAGTGAACGCAAAAAAAGACCGGAACTGACACAAGAGGTGACAGACGATCCACGCATGGCAGCGTCCTGGAGCAAGGGCTCCAGCGATGCTACCAGCACAGACCATGACTCGCCTCCCCCTGCTGGAAGGCAGGTGGGCGACACTTCCAACGAGGGGACGTGTACCGACGCCATCGGACACGACGGAGGGAGACAGCGGGGCTGAGTAAGAGGCTGTACCGGAGGACCTACCAAGCAGCATACTGCCACCCAATACGGGAACGGCGACAATTGAAGGAATACCCGGAGCTGGAGGCAATAACCTAACATGGGGGGAGAAGTTGATAGCGCAACAGACCGAGGCACACCCGATCACGGCAGAGGCAGCAAAAAATCTCGCATGCTAGCCGGTGCATGGAACCCTGTTCATATACAGCAACTAATGCACACCATGATGGCCAATTGGAACGTGGGACGAACCAAGATGTTGACTCCCGACGAACTGCAGATGCGGGCAGAGGCACTGGCGCCAGCCAAAACTAATAGTGACTCGAGCATTCGGAAGTGGACGGCGAGAGAAAACGACATCTTAATGGCCTACCTGAAAGGGGACTTAGAGTTGCCGCATCCCCCGAATTTCATCAAGGAATTTTTTGTTAGCGAACATCGTACGATGTTAGAGGACATGCACGAGGAGTACTTCAATGTTGCACTGACGGCGATAATCCCGGCTTCAGTGAGGCGGCCAAGCACACAGCGCCTGCAACGATCTTTAAGGAGCTGTTTCAAGATAATACTGACCAAAAAACTGGACAAGACATGTTACGGGCTCTTCAACAGGATGTTAAACGGATCAGTTTCGATGGTGTACAAACGCTGACTATCATATTCTATGGGGCAACCGCTGCAGCAAAGTGGACCAAGAAAGCACTTCGACTACAGAAGGCGGTCATCGTCTTGCAAGACACGGCTCGAGCACCTGGGCAAGTGCACGATGGATGTTACACGCCTTCACAACTGGAACTTCAATATGCTATTAGAGTATATGGTAGCGACGGTCTGGCACTCACAACACTTGCGCGTACACTAACCCAAATTGCGGGAGCGCGGGTGCTGAATGCAGAGTATGCACGGGCCATCAGGACGGAGATTTATGAGAACAGGTACATCATGGTGAGGTTTGCGCAACGCACTGCCCAACACTGTTGCAAGGGGTGTCAAGGCTTATAATGGGCACGCACTAGCTTCAACTGCATCATTTTCAAAAGCACCTACGGAGACCATGCGCGCGGTGCTTGAGCTCATGGCACGGGGCAGCAAAATGCACGTTGGCGGTCAACAAAGCAGACGGGCTAAGCAGAAGGCGTCTCGAATGGTGACCGGTCAGGTGGAGGCGGTGTCGACGATTCCACGGGCTGGCCTCGAAGTACAATCTGTACAGAAGTTATTGGAGTTCATGACAGGCCATCAGACACCTGCCGCACTGGACATCTCTATGAAATCGCTATGTTCGATTGGAGATCAACCATTCGGACAGGACGGAGGGATTATGGCGGGACGAGAACATGATATCGAACAGGCAGGACGGACTGAGGAAGCGACTGATTTCGCCCGGCAGACGAACATGCCAGATCGGGAGGGCTACTATACCAAAACAGCCAAGTCGAACAAGCGACCGAAAGACGGAGATATCACGGCCAGGAACGGGGAGCATAAGGGGACTGAGCCAGCAGTCTCCAGCCGTACCGGTCACGGGGTCGATGCCGAGAGCGACACTCCACGGGAAGACGCTCAGGTGCAAGCCGCGCCGCAGGCGGGAACAACAAGGAAGCAGAAAAAGAGTAAGGCTGGGGTACCCAAAGGTGCGGGGTCCAAGAGCACTCAAGCCAAGAAGGGCAGCACCACTGGCACGAAGCGATACGATCACTTTCAACGTAAGGAGGCAATGGGCCAATTCGAGGTGCTGGCTGAATCGGACAGTGACGACAGTGAAGCGGAGGAAATGGAGATCACAGGTGACCAGGGCGAGCATGGCAGCAGCGGGGCGTGGGAGATCATGAGGCACAGACCGAAGACACAGAGCTCGAACTGAAACGGGAAGCACCGATCTACGAGGACGCAACATCTTTTTCGGACGAGTAAATGAAGGAGACATCTCCGATAGAAGTACTGAAAGAACATGATGCGAGAAACTCGCGTGACGGGGGCCCCAAAGCACTGCGAAAACGAAAAAGAAACTTCAATTCAACAGAAAGAAGTCGTCAACAAAGGCGGATGGGAAGGCGTACATCCGTCTCACGTCAGGTACGACACCGAAGATCGCACCGAAACTCGGAAAGAGACTGCATCAACAGGGAAACTTGCTACGCTGGACGCCGACATGCAAACTACGCAGAGTAGTATGGAGAGGTACATGCAGCCAAAAGCCGTGGACGCACCCGTCATGCAAACCGAGACCACCATAGATCCGCCGCAGACCGACAGTAACGTGTGTCCTCCCGTCGGCACAAATGCTGACATTACAGCGGAAATGCCGGACTCACAAGAAGACATGATCATGGGTATCACGAGGACTAGAACAGATCCCGGGGACAGCGACCTTCCAATACAGCTAGGGCAATGGGTGTACAGCTTTAATGGGAAAGAAGTCGAAGTCATAGCAAACGGGCAATGCCTCTTCTTGGCACTGCATGCGTCGGTGATGAATGTCAAAGCTCCGAAAATACGGAACACGCAGGCAGTAGTCAATAACGCCACTGATTTGAAGTGGTACATTTACTCCTTGATGATGAAGAATTTACGTGGCGATGTGGAAGCTCAGCTCGTGGATCCGATCTATGAATGCAAGACGCTCTACCCTGGACGTCCACAATATACATCGATAGAAAGTGCTACTGCTGCACTTTTTGTACACTACGATCATGCCCGAGAACGTTCGGTCGGAAAAACGGTGCCAGCTGCGTTTAAAAAAACAGCGATGCTCACGTACAATGGTACGACTACTCAAATCACCGACTTTCCGACGGAACAGATCATGAAAGCGGAACGGTGATAGCTATGACGGACAGAGAGGCGACAGACTACATACGTTCCTGCTGGGGATTACATGTACTACCGACTTTTTTGGTCTTGAGGCACCAGGAGAGACACTTTGCTGGTCTGAACCATGGCGACTTGTTTCTAAAATGGAGAGCGGAGGGGGATGTGGCTTTCGCGGAACACAATGCGTCGGAGGAGTATGAATGGAGAGAGGAAATAAATGCGCTCAGTGAATATGAGAAGAAGGTGGATCTGTCCACGATTAACAGGCTGGCGGATATGAACAAAGTGAACAAACTCCTCATTAAACGGCTACCAATGCGTTTCAGACTGGGCGTGGTTCATGCACGCATGGAATTACCCATCCTCGACCATGAGGGTCTGAAAATAGATTGGGATACGGCGATCGCCAGAGAGGAGAGACGCATTCACGCTGGATATGGCATGGATGGGTATGTATCGTCTCAAACAGAGGCGCACGACGATGATGCTGAAGAGCTCCGTAAGCGCTACACAAGACCGGCGACCGGTGAGCTAGTGATGACGTCTTATTTCCGTATACTCCGTGATTCGCTGGAGGCGCCCATCGATGAGGTCGATACACCCCTGGCGGCATTGGTGGCAGCAGCGAACGCGGAAGCGCTGGCAAAGTGGCTCACTTTCTATCGCAAACAGTTCGGAATCCCAGATACCAAAAGAAGAGGAACGAAAGTAGCTGACATACGTACTTGGCTGTGCCAACACGCAGATGCACTACGACACCTTTTCGCCTATATCCCCTGCCCAGAATACGAAGCAAAACAATCGACTGTGGACGACCTAGCTGAATGGGGGGCGGCGGAAGTCAGGCGAGAGCAGATAGGGGCGCTTAGACGCATAATTGCTGCAGAAGACACGAACGCGGCAACCAGGACTTTCTGCGAGGAATGGGTGGTGGCGTGTGAGGACAGTTCGCTTCACACCATTACGGCGCAAGCGCTAGCTCGATCTCCGGACCGGTGGAGACGGCTAAAGCAGCGCATACCGGCTGAGTACTGTAGGGGCCAGCACCCACAGTTAGCGGAACAAACGTGGTGCATACTCCATGTGCTGCCTTATACTGTCGGGGACTGGGGAAACACTATACTCGGGCGAATCCCAGATGGAGCGAGATCGGCATGGTATGACGGTTTTCCGTTCTTACGAAGTCTATGTCGCGGCGTGATAGAACACAACGATTGGAGTACTGCTACGCTTGCACCGACGGGGTTAGCATGGGGTGAACAAGGTGAAGAAGATTCACTCGAGGCCTACTCGGTGAGCCGGGACTAAGGGCTCCGCAAATCCAAAACATACTGTGTCGTACAGACGGACGGGACAGTCTTGTGTGGATCGAGAGGACCACACAGCGGACGAGGTGAGTACTGATGTACGACAGAAGAGGTAAACAGAACCAGGGCTCAGCAGAGCGGAGTGAGAGAACAGAGAGGAGGAGAGAGAGAGAAGAGAGGCGGTGGAACACGGGAGGCCACATGTCCATCAGGCCGCAGAGGCCAGTCAACGCGAGACTACGATGAAGGACTATTACCGGCCCATCACCACGGGCGACAGGACGAGAGCCATCCAAAGGCGATTTGATGTCGACAGGGCGGAGCGAGTGAAAACTCGAAAAATTTAACAACGGGGGAAGCACCGGGGGCGCAAGGAGCACCAATTGCAGGAAGGCGACCAAACGCTGGGGTTAATCACCCAAAATGTTAACGGCTTTGGGGCGACGGAGACGGACAGAATCACATGGTTCACTGCTTTCGGAGAACAGGACGCCCAAGGCCGAACGGATATTATGGCACTGCAGGAGACTCATGTCAACAGTGGAGAAGTAGCGACTTTTCAGAAACGATATGCAGGACGGTGGGGGTTTCGTTCCGGGGGTGATCAGCCCGAATTGTCGTTCTGGGCTCCTGCCGAAAACCGTCAAGGAGGTGTAGCCATTCTCATTGACCCATACGGGGCTTTTAAGGACGCGAGGCTAATTCTGATCAAGTGGTGGAGCTCTAGGTTCATTGCGGTTCGAGGGCTGCTTGACGGACAACCAACGATCGCTTGCGGCATTTACGCGCCACACTTACATGGACCACGGGAGGACTTTTTCGAGCGACTAAAGGATGTAGATTTCCCCCAAGATACAATGGTCTATCTGGGTGGTGACTTCAACTGCACGCTAGATGATGTGGCCGATAGGAGTTACGAAACGGCAGGCCGTGAGCATGGATCGAAGGCACTCCAACGTCGGTTAACGCAGTGAAACATGCTGGACCCGGTTGCAGTAGCCGGACCCCAAGCCTGGGTAGCGGAAGATCTAGTGCGACACCGGTCTGCGACACACACGTACTCACACATGGTGACTGGTCAGGGGGAAGCGACAGCGATATTGGACAAGTGGTACGTTGCAGCGCACACGATGCCGTGGGTAGCAAGATGGAACCTGGTGGATTTCGGGGCCCAGTCCGATCACAGAGGGACCAAATTACAAGGTCGCCCGACGACCCAATAGGCATTAAGAAACCGAATAGGGTGTACCCACCGCCAGGGTACGCGGCCACTGCAGTGCACGAGATGACTGACTTACTGATAACGCAGTTTCACAAGCGGTTAGAACAATCTCAGTTGAGAGCACAAGATATAGACGAGGAGTGGGACATGTTGAAAGCGGAAGTGACAAGACGGACCAGATTGTGCGTGAAAGCAAGGAAAAAAGCGCACCGTAATACAACAAAACAAAAACTGGCGATATTGGTTCGGCAGCAGCAATTACTACTGGATGCACAAATGGACCGCCAACCACACGTGGATATGATCACTGGTGAATTAGCGGCGATGTCACTGGACGATTTTGCCGGCCCATCGAGGGCGGCACGTCTCCGAAGAGCCATTACAGCATGCAAGCAGCGCAGAGCAGCGATTGGACGAACCGAACTGTTCAGGAACAACACGCATTGAACCGGAAAGACTACCAGAGCGTTATTCAAAAAGGTGTCGACAAAGTTTGGTGATAACGTAGTTCACAAATTGACGCCGGTGGAGGGGGCGCCGGAACGTACTATCCATCAGAAGGCGGACATTTGACAGATGGATGGCTGCCTATTTTCCAGCAACAACCGACTACGCAGGCGCGGAAGCAGACAATAGTGGATTGGGCGGGCGAGCAGAAGGACAGTTCGGCAGACCAGCTCGCGACAAGCGATACCATTACTGCGAAGGGAGTGAGTTAGGCGCTCTGTGATTGTAAGGCGGGCAAAACGGTCGGGTCTGATCGACTCGGAAACGACTGGTATCGGGTTTACGAAGACAGGCTGGTGGCGGTACTAGTCACGATGTTCAACGAGTGGTTCGACACTGGAGTTTTCCCACGATCATTTCTCGACGCGGACATTTTCTGCTTGAAAAAAGGGGGCGACCAATCTAACCCGCTCAATTACAGGTCGTTAGCGTTGCTCAACACGGACTATAAAATATTCAGCAGTGTTCTGGCGAATCGGGTTGGCATAACGCTCCCGGCGGAAATCCACGAAATCCAGAACGGGTTCGTAGCTGAACGCACCATACATGAATCGCTACACCTCTTTGAGGCAGCGCAAAAACGGTACAGTCTAGTGACGATCAACAACAGGCCACCGCTATCCTGCTCGACTTCCAGAAAGCTTACGACTCCTTGGACCGAGACTGCATGCTAGCGGTCCTAAAACGGAAAGGGTACCCGAAGAAACTTGTCAATGCCATTGCCGAACTACATGACGGTACACAAGTCAGGTTTTTGGCCAATGGGGACAAGTCGCGACAGATTCGCACTACTAGTGGAACACGGCAGGGCTGCCCACTGGCCCCGATGCTGTTATTTTGGCCCTAGACCCGCTCTATCGCAAGCTGGACGGAGTGCAGGGCCTCAGAGGTGTTACAGTGGCTTCTGAGGGTTGTGTTTTCGAGCTACGTGTGGGAGGCTATGCAGATGACACGGCATCTTTTGTGCAGCACCCCGAAGACATCCCGTCCTCATGAATCTGCTCGCAGTGTTTGGAGACGGTTCCGGACTGCACCTAAACAAAATAAAGACGGTCGTAATTTCCCTCAGTCAGCATGGACCAATACTGGGGATGTTACTGCCGGAGGGTATGCAGTTCCAAGATGCACTGGGCTCCTGTCGCTACCTCGGTATACAGGTAGGGAGCAAGATTGCGACGGAGAAGACCTGTCATTGGCGGAAGGCGCATTGAGTATACGTCTTCGGTTAGCCAGTGATAAGGTGCTTACCACGGACCAACGCAGTATCATCGCGGCTGCGGTCATCATTCCGAAACTGACCTACATTTCGCGTCATGCTTGGCCGTCTCCGACAATGGTGGCACGGCTGGACAAATGTATTCGAAACTATGTCTGGCACGCACAATTCGTTGAGAAGGTTGTCGGAGCCAAAGCTTGGATAGATGCTGATCTTGCTACACTGACACGAGAAAGCGGGGGTTTGGGAGTGCCTGACTTACGGGCCGAAATTTACGCACAAGCCGCAGCGGACGTTACGCGCTGGGCTTCTCAAGGCACTAGGCAAGCTCACGTTGTCGGAGATGTACTGTTCCAGCAACGACAAGGAATGGCAAAAAGGTGATGATTACCCCAGCTTACAAGGAGGTGTCCAAAACTGGTTTTCGACCGGGGGCAACGATGTGGGAGCCGGGATATCATCTGATGACACAGTGTGGCACAGCGGTACCGGAAGACAGTGATAGCGATGCGAGAAGCCGATTGAGCACAAAAGCGTATGCGTACGAGGGTATCCACGTAACCTGGACGGGTAACACACTAATGTTGGATGCACAGATGCTATTACGAAATCTGAAGACACACTGCATTGACGAACTGAACACCATGAACAGAGTTCGACTAGAATGGATAGAACACGCGGATCCACACATGCTGCCAGTTCAAACACGTGAGGGCACGATTAGCACAATAGCGAAGACTTTGGGGCGGAAGTACTCCCGTCACAGCCAGCTCCGGGACATAGCGATCTGGACTCGTACAGGGGAAGGAAGAGGACATTTTCGATGCCGGAAACCAATACCAGACGGGGACCAACAGGCGGAGATGGAGGAGCTCGCCAGGATACTGATAGTCAATTTCGTGGACATGATTATTTGGCGAGCGTATCCTGCCGAGGTACTATTCACTGCCAGCCCAGCGGATCACCCAGTTCTCGCAACGTTGAAAGGTACTGGACCGGTTGAAGTGGTCGTACATACGTCAATAACTGGAGCCCCGAGGATTGCTCAGGTCGACAGCTGCCCGGGTTTGGAACGCACGCTGCGCAGCTGTACTCCCCCGGGTGTGGATACCGCGGATACACATCCACATCCCGAACTTAGCAGACTAGTGTGTTTATGGGCCAGACGGCGAAGGTGGACGCAGCCCAGGCAGTAGTACAAGGAACGGGTCATGGCGGCTAAGATCAACCGAGCCACAACAGGCAAGACGTATAAGGCCGACAAGTGGGAAACGTGCAGCCCGTCGATTGCAACAGGTCTAAGTTTATTACGCTGGGACGACATTGGGCGTGTGGTGGGCCAAAATCCATGGGGGGGGCACAATTTCTGCGGAGACTAAAACTTCATGCTTTCTCCGTGTATGACGTTAATAAGAATAAGCCGGGATGTCCCTACTCACACTGCGTGGAGAAGGATGACATCGACTTGGAGCACATTTTTTGGACATGCCCAGCAACTGTGATGCTACGACGGAGGTTTCTACAGCTATGGACAGGACTAGGACTGGATATAACGGACACGTCGACTCTGATACGGCAGGTCTTCAGCCTCCAACTGGACACGATACCAGCGCGTATTTGGGAGATACACCGAAACGTACTGAGTGAGCAGCCCAGCCGCCACACCGGTAACACGACAGACATTCATCGGGTAGTTCAGAGTTGCTGGCAACATCGGGGCCTCATTGTATCTGCAAGCCGCATGGACTTGGAGGACACATCATTTTGACGACATGCAGAACATCACGCCAGGTCATCAACTGGGCGTACTCACGCAGCGTCTACGGGCCGGATACGTCACCGACCAGGCGTTGATGGTGAGGGTCATAACCCCACCAATTGGGACGGTAGCGGCGACCACGGTAGTAAGGGCACTGCTGATCGACGGATGCCAACTACCAGTGAGCCGGCCATTCAAGCACTGGGACCGCCCAAGCTATGTTCTAGCCCTTGCAGGGATTAAACAAGGCGGAACGAAGCAGGGGGCAGCCGGAGCAGTGGTGGTGGATTTCTCGTCAGCTCCCAACATTGGTGAAGTAAGATGGACGGGATTCATGTCTTACGCAACGGCGAATTTCACTCGTGCAGCAACTGAACACAGGGCGCTGCTACTGGGACGACACGAATGCCAAAGGCACAACTACTGGGCATTGCAAGTAGTGTGCGGTAACGCGGTGTTATTACAGCAACACGATCAGCGGAAGCCGCCACGGGCGTCTCATCTGCTCCCGTTCTACTGGAGGCGCAGACAGATTGTGGACAGAGCACACATCGTGGCGTGGACTCATCACCCGAAAGAAGAGAACAGGATGGCGCACGAACTGGGGAAACGAGCAATCATCACAAAACGGAGCGCACAGACACGGCCTGCACATGGCCCACACGATCGACAGGACTGGAGTACAGTCTACAGACACAAGGCCAGCGACATAGAGTACTGGGCTAGACACATGGCAGAAGCGGCGCAAGTGGCGACCGCGGCTAGTATCCTGTAAGGGTGCCGGCCAGAAGAGGTCAAGCTTTTGGTTTGACCGGTTAGGAAAAGCTGTCAAGCGACGCAGGGGCGCAAGACGGGACGGACATAGGAAGTCGTTAGCAAAAAGTTAAGTGACATCAATAGGGGTTGTCAATGCTGAGCAAGTCGTTATTTTTTCTGCGCAAGTCGGAGATTTTTTTCAAGGTCTATGATTGGTTGGAAAAAA
>JAIKVB010001375.1:308-10877 GCA_024679045.1 Phytophthora brassicae
CACTCGTCGAGTCAGACCCCATGCAAGCATTGGTTAATGGCCCAGACGGGGACATGTTTATGAACGGTGAACCCGACGATTCGACGCTTGTTCCCATCTTTGGTCGTCGATCGTTTGTCGACGACATCTGCTTTGGCGGGAAGACGTTTGACGACTGTCTCAACACGTTGGACCGCCTACTAGCTCGATTTTCAGAATGCCGAATCAGTGTCAGTTTTACTAAAAGCATATTCGTGCAACCCCAAGTCGATTTCCTATCCCATGAAGTCTCGTCGAGCGGCATCCGTGCTAACCCAAAAAAATGGCCGCTATCGCCGACTTACCTTTCCCCACATCCAAGAAGGGTATGCAAGCTTTTCTGGGAGCACTCAACTACTACAGTCGTTTCATCCAGAATATCTCTGTGTATGGAGCCGTGCTGTATCAGCCGCAGGATGAGGACTACACTTCAGGAGTTATTGAAGGTCAACACCTAGAGTAAAATGTCGATACAGATCATCCTGTCCTAACTAATAGTTGTCGTTGCTTCACTTGATATCAAGTATAGCAGGATAATCAATTGTGGGATGGGTCAAACCTCGATTAAGCATATTATAACATGTGGTTTCCGACCACTATAAAACTATTGCATGGACCCATGATAAATCTTCGCGCTCGGTCCGTGCCAAATGAGACTAAAACAGAAGGAATCGTTGCCAAGACGCGCCAATCTTATATGATTAATGCAAAACACGTCTTGATGATCGTTTTGTGTATATTTCACAGTTTTAAGTTTTGACTTCAAAATTAGAGTCGGAGAGCTCAAGTGGAAGTCCGTGCGGTCCCTCAGAGCGGGTGGCCCTTCAAAAGAAAAAAAAATGAGCTAGGATTAACTATACGAAGAATGGAAATCAATAGGTATGGAGCAGAAGAAGATCTGCGGTCGGCAGGTAGATGGAAGTGTATGCGCGCCGAGACAAAGGAGGACGCCCCCTTGGCCAGACAGGGAGACGTTGATGCTGAGGCTGAAAACTCGTGGATGCATTCTGAAATGACGCCAGACCGGTGGGGACGAGTAGAAGAAGGGCTAAAACAGTCCAACATCGCTATTTCGTTTGCAATGACAGAAACAGAGGTCGACGTGTGTAGACGTTCGTGGTCACTACAGCATTTTACTGCTCAACTTCTCGAAAGGTGTGCAGAAGGGGGTGTTAAATTTGCACGAAATAGTCAAGTTAATCTCTTCCAAGCTTATTTGGCTCAGTGGACGCCGGGTTGGGCGGCGGTAACGTTTCAACAGATGAGCTTTTCGAGTGAATAGTTATTGCCAGAATGGAACGAAGTCGATACTGAATGCATCGTACTGCATTATCCACGTTTCGACTGGTGTAATACTCTTTCGTGTGAATTTAGCATACCCGTGCGATGGTCGCGAGTGCGACACCAACTGGATCGCTTGGAATTGGAAGTGTATGACTCATTAAAGGGATGGCGTCGATACCCCACAACGACGCAGCATAGCTTGGGCACGTACAACCTCTTATACGCACGGCGCTTGCATGAAAATATTTTCTATCGCACGTGGACGAATTTTACGTGTACTAAGCATGACGAACTACCCCCACAACAAGAACGACGTTCGCTACTGAACGACATTAACTTTGGAATCAATAGACGACGAATTCAATGGACTCGCAGCACTCAAGCTACTCCCTCGCGGTGACTCCAACACCGCCGAGATCAAGTTCGTGAGCGAGGCGACTTGTGGTACACCGGAAGACACCAAAGTCTTCACCAAAAACGAGGCAAGAGGCTGAATAGGGAGAGTTACATTTATATTGGCACTATATAATAAGGTGCATCATCTGGTGAGGGTGCACGTTGCATATAGGCTACTACCGTGGAGACGCGTTATTTTAACACGTCCTCCAAAGGCGAAGTTGCAGCTGAGTGAGACTTTGGGATTAGTTAGCCTCATAACCGCAAAAATTCTAAATCACAGTATCAAGTTAGGCCCATTTTGGTATCAAATATAGCAGAAGACTTGGATATCAAGGTATTATATACTAGGACATTTGACTGGGAACCGAGACGGTGGACACAATTCATATCAAAAAATATGGCAGGATATCACGTAAGGGAGGGATCATTTACACAGGATGATCTGTAGCAGACACATATATTTTTGTAAAAATAAATTACTTGAAGTAATATGTAAAGAGGGGTGCTGGTCAGATCCGTAAATAATTTAGAGGTATGGGAAATTACAAGAAATAAATTATTTCTTCATTGAGAGCGCCCTATATTTTTGCTCCGCTATATTTTTCGGAACTCCTTTTCCGCACTAAACTAACATGGCACGCTGGATATCCGTTGCGCAGAAACGCCAGATCATCGCCAAGTCGGTTAAGTGCTCCGACATGCCGAAGACCAACTCGCAGAGTGGGACAATAAGTGGCATATTTATGAGACGTAGTGCTGGCGTGCATGCGCACGTCTCAGAAACTGGCAGCTTATTGCTCTATTTGTATGCATAAGCCCGTTAGTCTTTTAGTTAGGTTTAGCTATATGATAGGACTAAGGATCCCGTAATCCCAAATCTGCTGTGTGGGCGAACAAGTCTTCCTTGCTTCTGCACGTGTGGACACTAGCTACTTAAGTGTGCTCTGGGCACAAATCCTCTAAGTACACTAGCTGTAAATATTTCGCAGGTCTGTGCACGTCACAACTGTTCTTGTAGAAACCTATGACCTTCAATAGTAAACTGCCAGTGCAGTGCACAAGCCACTACCGACAACGCGACAAAACAAACCCCGAAAAAGAAGAAAGCGCAGCTTAAAAACAAGCCAAACCAATCCAAAATAAAAAGGTGCCGGAAACCGGACCATCGGTATTTGTCTTGGCACGGTTGTAAAATCCAGAGCTGTTCCGTGCGAAGTCGCGGCTTCGTAATATTAAATTATTATTATCTTTCTTCACGACGTCGGGATGATGTCTGTTGTCCCCTCAAAAGTACACCCTGTACCTTCACAACTCAAAATCAAGGCCCAATTAAATCATCAATTTACTAAGCCCCCTTCACAAAAAATAAATGTAGTATATCTGAAAAAAATATGATTTTTCTGATCCAATAATTTATTTTCAGACGTAGCCGGCTTTTAATCCGGTATTTATTATATTTCCGGTTAATATCCAGTTATTTATTTTGTGGGCTGACGACCACCCACAAGAATTTACGTTTTGCGTACCAATCATTTCCTTTCTACTCGAAACTAGTCCAGCCAAAGCTCATATTTAAACGTTCCCTATGCCTATTACTACCTCCTCATCGATACTGAAAAAAAACTATCTAAAAATGCACCTAAAATGATCTTAAACGTTCCCTACGCCTATTACTACCTCCTCATCGATACTGAAAAAAAACTATCTAAAAATGCACCTAAAATGATCTAAAAGTACTAATGTAAATTACCCGATTTAGAGAATCTGCTCTAAAATTGGTCTTAGGTAAAACGTGGTAATTTACCGTTCTCGAGTAAATGTCGTCCGTGTTTCGGAGTCATTGAAACTACACACATTAGAGACCAACCTTCATTCCGTATTCAACTATGGAGCACGATGGCTACAACTACAAATTGACAATTTGCCAACCAACAGAACATCGGCACGACGAAAAGCAGCCCCTCGCCGGGCCCAATATGGGGTGCTAATTAATACTCTCTCTCTGGCTGGGAATTATCCGAACAAGTCATAGGTCAAACAAAAGTGATTTTTTTTGTTTGGATATTTCCCAGACAGAGGAAGTACAGTAACTGTACCTGTTATTTATCTACTGGTCGATCTGTTGAGTACGAAACCTACTAGAACCCTGTTGTCTGTGTTTGAATACATGTTGGCTGGTTAAAAAAGGAGGTCCAACTTTGGGAGAGCTCCGCGTTTCCACCGCCAATTTTGCTTCGCTCATGGCGGGCAACGCGTCGGTAAATAGATATTAACTCCTTGGTAGGGCAACTACTCCAGCCTACGCGCCGACCATTGCAGACATCCGCTTCGATTCGGTTGCAAACGGTCTCTCTGAGGCCGTTGTGGATAATATTACACCCAACAGGTAATCATACATGGCACCAGGTTTTAATACATGGTAACAGGTTTCCAGTAGGTTTCATGCGCAACAGATCGTCCAGTAGAATAATAAGAGATATTAATATTTTCCCGGCTAATATGCTCTAAAAACCGATCTAAAAACTTCGCTATACCTATGTTTCTTACGGTATTATTATTACTTTTACATCATTTTGTGACGTAATCAACGTCATAATATGGCGAGTCACATTTTTATTATGTGACCTCGAACTGAATTAGGTATTACAACCCACAATTATCATAGGAAAGTTGGATTTCAACTACAATAGTGCAGTTGAAGTTAACAAACTACAAGTTTTCTTTAGTTGTGATAATTTAATACACTTTCATTTCTTTCTCTACTCATTACTTGTACATAGTAGCACTTAAAGAGTCCAAGCATCGACTTGTCCAAGACAGTCTTCGAGCAGCGTAATGGAACAGACCACCACACCCCAGACTTTGGAAGAAGTCCTACGCCTCCTCGCCCAACAACAGGCTGAATTTCAGGCCATGATGCAGCATCAACACGCTGCCAGCGAAGCACGCATCGACGCGCTCGCCGCGCGACCAAAAGCGGTCCGCAAGACTCCGCCTCCTACATACAATGGAAAGCTAGAAGAAGACTTGGAACTCTGGTATTTTACGCTGGATCAATACTACGCAGACTACCACCCAATAATGACAGAAGAGTCCCCCCAATTTGTCATCATGATTTCGTGTCACCTTGGCGTGACACCCATGAATTGGTTTCGCAATTTTTTGGCGGAATATGATGCTACCAAGACATGGGCTGCATTCAAGGACGGGATGAGACGCCGTTTTCTCCCACCCGACAGCGAATACCGCCTGCGTGAACGTCTATGTGGACTCAGCCAAAACAGGTCGTTGCATGAATACGTCACATAATTTCAAAATCTGCTAGTGCAATGCACCGTGCCAATCAGCCAACTGGAACTTCGTTTCTATTTTCAACAAGGTCTAAAATCGACCATAGTGAATTTCATCAGTGTGCACCACCCCAGCACTCTCGATGAAACTACCGAACTGGCTCTTTCCGCACCTCGTCTATCTTTTTCGCGCTTGGCTCGCCCCCCTGATGGCACGTTTTGGAGTGGTGCTCGGCCCCCACAAGTCGGATTAAGACAAAAAGCACCGAATTCGAATCGTCTCAACGAGCCCGTTATTGGCTGTAAAGCTTATTTTCGTTGTCATTCATTGGAAAAAATAATGTCGAAAATCAACTTTTCGTAAGATTACCGCGCGCACTGTACACTGTACCTGTTGTTGGGGTGTCCACTACCGTATAAGCCGAGGAGGTCGGTAATAGAGCAGTATATCTTCAGAAAACTGAATGTTACAACACTTTTTATGCAAAAATCTCGAGTTTCGACACAAAAGCCTGATCCATGAACACCAATGCATGCCCAAAATATGATATATGTATATTAATATATTTAGTTTGACATGTGTAAAAAAATAAATCACCGTTGCAGAAAGACAAAAGCAAAAAATAAATATCAATAAAGGCAACTGACATAGTAAATTATTGCAATAATTTTTGCGATTATCTTCCTCGTCAAGACAGGGCTTGAAGTAAAAGTCTGCCTTAGGGTGAACGTGGCCCTTGGCGTAGCAGGAGCAGGAGCAACAAGGCTGCCGGACATTAGCGGAGAAAACGTTCCTAAAAATGCACCTAAAATATGTAATGAGTAGAGGAAGAAATGAAAAGTGTATTCAATTATCACAACTAAAGAAAACTTGTAGTCTGTTAACTTCAACTGCAATATTGTAGTTGAAATCCAACTTACCGATCTCATGATAACTGTGGCTTGTAATATCCAATCCAGTTCGGAGTCACATAATAAAAATGTGAGTCGCCATATTATGACGTTATTACGTCAGAAGATACCCGACATCGGCGGAAAGATGTACCGTTTATCCGAGGCAAAGTGGTGCGACGAAAAGCCAATACATGTACATGTACAGTATTAGAGAGTTTCCGACCTTACCCGTACTTTTCATTGGCTAAATTTGTATGGCTGTGGGCCAATCACTACAATCGTACTTTTCATTAGCTAAATTTGTATGGCTGTGGGCCAATGAGTGTCTGTTGTTAACACTTAAAAATACTTCATCAACACCGAAAATGAAATCTTCAACACTGTCTTTTCATTGGCTAAATTTGTATGGCTGTGGGCCAATCACTACAATCGTACTTTTCATTGGCTAAATTTGTATGGCTGTGGGCCAATCACTACAATCGGTCGCCATTTCTAGATCGTTATTCACCACCTGAGCGCAGTCCACTCAGACAAAACAACCGCGCAATTGCCGAAACCTACCTCAAACCCCCAATAGTAGTAATTTTGCTGCGTGAGTTTTCCAGCAACTACAACCTTAACCACGCCATAATCCTATCTAAATAGTCACACTGCGCTCAAGCGGCGGTTCTGAACATGCTTCGGGGAAAACTCGGCTGAGCGCCGGCGCTACATGTTCGATCAAGCGATAATTAGGCTTGCGGTGGTCACTCGAAATTTTATATCAAGTGCCTTACTGTTTCCACCGTTTGACAATATTCAACTAGTAGCGATGTACAGGGGGGCTGGAAGAGGCAAGTCTTCTTGACGTGATCGACGCACAAGCCAATGACATGGCCAGTGTCCAGGATGCGAAATCCGGAGGAAGAGAAAAACATACTAAAATTAGACACTGGTCACATCATTTTGCTGGTTACATCTTTCCGCCGATGTCGGTTTTATTGTCTCAATGTCGTCGTCCGAGTCCACCTCATCCACTTCCACGTCAATGACACAATGCTGAGCGAGCGTAACTATGAGATCAGCTGCTGCGGTATCAGCTTCGTCAAACAGGCTGCCGTAAGTCCTTCTGTAGCCTTTTGCAATAGCCCTGGGCCTCCAATTTTGGCATAAGAGTCGATATTGGCACACCTCCTTTCTAAGATCGTTCACTCACTTAAATATCTCTTGCTCAGCCGCCAAAGGCAGTTTAGTGCCGATCCCCTTAGGACTTGCTTTATTTTACTGCTTACTTTCTTGGCGACGCACTTCTCGTCGATTTTTCGCACCCATGTTAACACGAACTTATTCCTGGCTCATAAGCTAACGTACTTATAGATAAGATAAGATGGCGCTCCTTAATTTTACCTTCTGGACGTCCTTTCACATGTATATTGCCCGAATAACTGCAAGTTCCTCGAGGGCTGCAAATGACGCTGACCATGTCCTGTGGTGGGCTCGGCTAGAGTCGGGGGCATTGCCAAATGAATGGCAATCGTAAGGTGGATGAAGACTTACCGGTATATATTTGTGCTGAAATGTTTGTTGCAGAATATTATAAGCCAAGGCCGATAAATGCTGAGATCTCATTGGCCGCTGTTATATGCTGGTGTCCACTACAAGCCGAGGAGGTTGGTACTGCCGCTGGATACTTGGCGTCAGTTACATCACCTTAGCAAGCAAAAAACTACATGTACTTCGAAGTATTGGTCTTATTGTGAGTTCTACTCTAAATTTCCAATCGGGGCCGTTTGAATCGACCCTGACAAAAAAAATCGCCCGAAGTACTTGAAATTCATATGCCAGACACGTATACGTACTTAACAGGGTCATTAGTGTATGTTTTTGGCTAGCCTGGCTTCAGGTCGATTCTGTAAATAGCTTACCATTTGTATGTGGCCGATTACACCGACCATTATAAACCTCCCCAAATCGGCAAATTTGGGAGGAATTCACAATACCGTCAGCCGAAAAGAGGGAGTACCGTAGTGCGTTTGCTCCAGCTTTATGATTCGATCATCGCTCCTAATTATTATTTTCTCGCATAACATTAACCCCTTTAACTGAAAAATCGCGCACATTTGGCAAACTCTTAACACAAGCATCAAAGGTTGAGGACAACATGACATTTATCGCAACTTCCACTACTTCACATGAGTAGTATTATTTACCGACGCAACTTGCGTAGAACGTACAATCCAGCAACCACCACTGATACCGAGGATGCTGCCGTGCGCATGGACACAGAGGTTTTATTTGCAGGTTGATCGGCAATCTGCGATGTCCCGGAGTTTCCATTTCGAAGTAAATACTGCCTGACATAACGCAGCAAAGGCACCGTGGGACCCGAGCTCCACTTCAAGTCCAGCAACTGCACGAACCGCAGGAATATGGCACAGCATGCAACGGAGCTCAGTGCTGACGCCGTAATGAACTGTGCGAACGTAAGAAAAACCCTACGACTTCTCCGTGAAGCGTACAGCTGCATCACTAAGAGAGCACTCGACATCGCAGCCGTGCGGTTGAGCACTTTCGAGCTCGGCATCTTCACGAGCTCCTTGCACCCGTTCCACATCCTCGATGTCATAATTTCATTCAGCACCTTCTCGCCCGACGGGGTCGTACGTACAGTACTAACCAGATCAGGGCGGTGGAAATCAAACCCTGAAGTCGACAGCGGTAAACTCAGCACGTTCCTCGGTTGAGTCTCCCGGTCCTTGTTCCTTTGCTCAGTCTTCTCCAACACAGTCGACGCTCCATCACCTGACTCAGTACCCTCATAATTATCTTCTTCCTCATCACTGTCACTACCATTGGCTGGTAATAAAACTTTCTGTACTGATTCCGGTAGCAACGTCAAAAGTCCTGGTTTCGTCATCATGACCTGGGACACCGGCGGCATCTGCTCCATCACCTTCATCTGCTCGGCTCTCGTCAGTGGTAGTAAAAATGGCATATAGGGCGCCATTTTATCCGAAAAACTCGTGTCCGTGAGCCACTCCAAAAGTGAAGTTTTGAGTAAAAGCTCTTGTGCAGATTGGGGAAGGAAGCCCAGAAGCCCCTTTGTTCGGGCTTCTTCTTGGTACCATATCCAAACTGGGACACTCCACGAGTACAAAAGACCCAGAGACGCGTAGACAAGCGCCACGAATGCTACCACGGCTCTCCTGGATAAAAACTCAGTAAGAAGCACCGTGAGTGCAAAACTTACGGTGAGGCAGCTAGCTATCCGTAAAATGAGGAGTCCAGCTTCTATGTTTGAGGACACTTGAGAGTACGCGACATGCACCAGCAGCAACAAGATCACCGGTGGTAAGATGGCTACAAATACCACGAGGTGATCCACCGCGAATGAGTCAAAGTCACGATACCAAACGTTCGATGAGGGCAAAAAATGCCTCAAATAATGCTGCGAGTTTTCATCCAGCCATGGCACAATTGCGAACAGTAGAAAGCTCAGTAGGATAAGCAGCGAGATCAGCGCCAGCAGATGAACGCTCAGTGGGTGTCCGAAGCTTCGCTGCAGTAGGTGGCCCAGTACACGCACGTACGGCGGGCGTGAAGGCTTCATGAGGGAGAATATCTGTTATGCGGTAACATATAATTGAGATGACATAAGGAAGGTTTAGAATGCTCGATGTGAGGTTTATGCAGCCATTATGAAGAAGATGGCTACAGAACCAAGCTCTTCAAATAATAATGTCAGCGAGAGCCCGGTGTTTAAAGGTACATGCAGTCAAGTGCACTGATAGCGCACAGCCAATTTATTTAATAACTTAAATTTTTTTGGCAGTTTTGAATTTGCAAGACCGGGAAAGCGTACCTTTTCCTACTCTAAGAGCATTTCCACCCGTTCCACACTATTAATACCGGTAAACTTAAAATAGTAGCTGCAGACAGGGCAGTTGCTAAAATTATGGAGGGCGACCGCTCGACGGTGATAAAGACGATTCATTTCGGGCAAATTTGGACAAATTCGGGTAATAGTTCGGTCAGATTTAACGGATGGCGTTCCTGCAACGTTATTACAACAACACGAAGCGACGTTAAGGGCCTAAAAGCGACGTTAACTCGAACATTCGTACATAAGCGAGAAATAAAGGTAGCCAAATCAAAACGCTCATGACACCAGGTTTCCCGAACTACCCATTGTCAACCAGTAGTTTTCTTGTGTGCTGATACGTCGTGAGATTAGACGTAAGTTCTCAAGCGACCAAGAACTACTATCGGCAAGCAGCTGCGTTCTCATTGCTATGGCGCCCCTAGCAACCACACAGGCAGAGGCCACAGCCGTCACATAGCTTCAATGGGGTCATCGAGCACGAAGGGGGATCTGGTCTGTATCAACGATGCGTTGGCCTCCTTTCCGTCCAAAGTCAAGTCAACTCGCCAAAAGTGGCTTCCGAAGTATGAAATGGAGCTTGGCGTGCGTCCTTTTCACTGTGTCGGAGATGAAGTGGTCGAAGCTATTTGCAAGTTCTGCGAGGCATTCGGTCGAGAGGGTACTACAGGCGATAAGCCCGCATCTTCCGCGTTTACAGTGTTGGTCAGCAACGGGAAAAAGAAATAAAAAATCGCACAAGTCGATGGTGTTCAAGACATTCCGCCGTGACCATCTCATGAAACACATAGAGTCTGAGCACCCCATCCAGTGAATTTCCTTTAA
>JAIKVB010001376.1:0-13411 GCA_024679045.1 Phytophthora brassicae
CAGTTTACGGACACAACCAGACCCGGAAGGGCTTGGCTCAACGGCTACGTCGCCCAGTTAGCGAGAGGGGATGGAGGATTGGCGGTACCGGACCTGTTGGCAGAGCTGCTAGCGCTCGCGGGAACGACCATTAATTAATGGCAATGGATGCGAACGTAAATGCCCAAATCGTTGGGGATGTGGCTGCGGATCTATCTGGACTCATGCCGAGTGATCGGGTATACGTCAACCCCGACACGGTGACGCTGCCTACACACAAGGTGCGGTATCTGGATTCCCTCTGGCGCACGGGTATTCTTATTTGTGGTCGATTTTGCGGGATTCTTCACCTACATCACAAGGCGGCGATGGTGCAGGCCTTACACGCTATTCTGGACTTTCACGATGGACTCCAGATCAAGTGGCGCGGCAGACGCATGCTGCTTAGCACGGAGGAGTTACGGGGAACCACGAGCCGCATGTATATGGCCGCGGAAAGAGCCATACATGGGGAATTTTGTCCGGAGTGGCTTCCTTACTTGAATCTTGCCACATTGACACTTTTTGCGGAGGACGGGAGGCCGATTGCGTGCAACAAAGCTTTTTCCATACTCGTCAAGAGGGGTCAATTACTCAAGGATCTCATACACTGGAAAATGACACCGACTAGAGACCTAGTTGTTACAACGCTGGTACCCAAGGTAACGCTAGGAATTCGCAGACAGGTACAAAGACTCATGCTGCTACTGCTACTCAATTATCCTGCCATGCTCGGCCCAGGGGAGCACGGTGGACACCTAGCGGAGGGATCGGGCGTTTCTCGGCCACCACTGAGTCTGACGGACCAACGCATGTTGTGCGTGGACGGGGTCCAGGAGGCGAAGGTACAACCGATCCGATCACACAGAGAGCTGTGGACTGCTGTTGCGCGGAATGCGGGGCCAGACCTCAAGATAACGGAGGTTCACTCTCATCCTCGCCTCGGGCGTGTAGCATGCTTATGGCGCGGAAAGCGGCGGTGGCGGGCATCGCGTAAGGTGTATAAGGACAAGGTGCGACACGCCGGACGGCGATGGGCCAAAGCAAACGCGACGGCGGGATGGCCAAATGGGCCAACCATGGCGGTTCAGCGGCAGCAGGACTGAAGGAGCTCACCTGGAAACGGATACGTCGCGTGGTTGGGCTTACACCATGGGGGGAGCAACTACTTCTTCGCATGAAACATCACACACTCTCTGTTTTTGACCCGGGAATGATTAGACTGGGGTGTCCCCACCCTCAATGTATACGCCAGGGCAGCGTGGATCTTAGGCACGTATTTTGGACTTGTCCGGCGGCCAAGCGCCTTCGAGGGGTGCATTTAGCTAATTGGAAATCCTCCGGTCTGTGCCACTGTGATTGGGAATCATATTTTTTCGGGCTTACACTGCCATTGATGCCTAGCGGCATTACACAGCGGGTCGAAAACCTGATGATAAACTGGAGCGATGCACACATCACGGCAACCAGGGCGGCGGTGGAGGCTGCAGTGGAAAGTAGCTGGAGCTTGGATTGCGCGGTCTATTTTCACGCCGTTTGGCGGTGGCGGGTCGCCCACTTCGACACGAGCAATGACGTGACCAGCGCACACCATGAGGCGTGTTTAGAAGCTCGTCTACGAACTGGCCGGAGGGACATTGTTTTTGGGATGCAGCTCGAGCTGCCGACCGATCTTTCCGCGGCGCTACGCCACACACTATGTCACATACTTGGGGCGAGGACACGGAGTGCCGCCACAGCACCCACGGGACAGGACCTCATCTACTTAATCTTCACAGCGGGGATTCATGTGAAGGGCTCCACTGCGCATTACAGCGGCACGGTGGTGGTCAGGCTGAACAAGATCACGGGAGGACAGACGGTGGTCTACGCCCACAGTGGCAGGCTTACTGGGCAACAACTGACAGCACCGACAGTACAGTATCTGGGACTGCTTCGGGCGTTTCGTCAGTGGCATCGGTTCGGGTGGACACCCACGATGGCGTTGGGTTCCCACGTTGGGGCCATGAAGACTTTCACGACACGTAGACCGCCCAAGGGGCGCAAAGCGGCGGGCGTTTTTTGGACGGCACGTAGGGTTGGGGCGAGGACACGGAGTGCCGCCACAGCACCCACGGGACAGGACCTCATCTACTTAATCTTCACAGCGGGGATGGCGTTGTCTACTGACAGAGGCATGGAATGCTTGCTCACGAACACCCCGCGGCCGGGGCGACATGGACGAAAGTACTGATGGCGGCTGCACTTGACGTACAACATTGGCTTGATCGACAACAAACCACTGGATCATCTGATCTGGTGGGGATGCCAGTGTAAGACTCAGGGGGGCAGGAGCCCAGGCGGCTAAGCCGTTCAAACTCCTGCAATTTTCTGTTGATTGACGTAAGGGCTGCAACGGAAACGGGCATTAGATAGCACTAGGTTCACCTAAAGACATTAATGTACCTCACTTCAAAATCAATACCTTTGGCCATAATAATACGGGAAAATTCCGAAAGGTGATACATATCGAATATTTGTTCAAAAGGTGATACACGCTGTTTAAAACACCCTCTTGTGTAACCTTGGTTACGGTATCTTCAGTGTAACCATGTTGTACTTGAAGTGAACAGCGAAGTGCGACCTGGTCATGCATGCACATTGGTGAAGCGGTTTGAGTGGGGCTTGTCGATGTCGTGTAGTGTGGGTTCAAGTCCCATGTTGGGTTGTAATGCATGTTGTGTCAAGAACCATCTGCATTCCGGTGCGCTTGAGCACGCGAGACACCGGAATGTCCCACCCTTCTTTGCGACGACTGCTTGCTTGCCTTCTAACAGCGCTACTTTCTTGATAGCTGCAACTGCAGCCTTGCCACTGTCCCATCGCAGTGCCCTACACATTGGTGAAGCGGTTTGAGTGGGGCTTGTCGATGTCGTGTAGTGTGGGTTCAAGTCCCATGTTGGGTTGTAATGCATGTTGTGTCAAGAACCATCTGCATTCCGGTGCGCTTGAGCACGCGAGACACCGGAATGTCCCACCCTTCTTTGCGACGACTGCTTGCTTGCCTTCTAACAGCGCTACTTTCTTGATAGCTGCAACTGCAGCCTTGCCACTGTCCCATCGCAGTGCCCTCAGCTCGGAAAGGCTTGGTGGTTGGTTGTTGGAGGTGCGCGAGAATGCCATATTTCAGACTGAAGCAGATATCACGTCAAGCCCAAGCGTGGTAGGTTGAACAGTCTAAAATTATCATTTGACTTGCTATTTTTGTCATCGTAACCAAGGTTACACAAGAGGGTGTTTTAAACAGCGTGTATCATCTTTTGAACAAATATTCGATATGTATCACCTTTCGGAATTTTCCCTAATAATATTATGCCATATTATGGCATGCGTTACGTAACATCGCACCATCATCTAATGGTTAATTTAATTGAAATTTGTGGACAAGTGATCCGGAACAATGCACAAGTTGAAGTGGATAAGTGGAGTGGAACGGAGTAGTAATCCCCATTCTAAGAGCAAATGAGGGGGTGAAATCTGACTCGCTTCGCCATTTGCCGAAGTCTGGGACCACAGCAACGACTTAACGCCGTACCAGGTCTGGACTGGATACCGACTCGCGACCAGACAACTAAACCTCCATTACGAGGCCCGAACGATTGACAACAGCTGCCGAATGACGGCAACGTGTGTGGGGACAGCGGAAACCGTACTCCATCTCTTCTGGGATTGCTCACTGGCGCAAGCGCTGTGGACCAAACTCGTCTCTCGTTGGACCGGGGAACAAGCGACCAAACAAAGGACGGCTCAGTTCTTTCAAGCCTGCGCCAGCAGACGGGTCCAGAGTGTACCACGTCATCGGCGTTCTTGCTAGAAGATCGGTTCCAAGACGACACGGATCAAGCGGTTACGGAATGGCTACGAGGGTGGCATCTATTAGCCACCATTTGTCAAACCTGGCTGTGGAGGGCGCGGATAGATGCAGTATACCGAGGGGTGACCCATTTCGAATCTACAAGTACTCAAGTCTTCTGGACAGCGAGCGTACGACAACAAAGGGCCATCGCCGAAAGAGACAGGCGGCGGGTTGAAACGGTCGTCCGAGGAGCAATTCTCACAGCCTGCATCCATCTATTGGAACAGGAACCAAGAGGGTCCCCGCTATTTCATAGGGACAGTCACGATCAACCACCGGGTACACCGGCGCTCACATCCTGGCTAAGGACATTCCAGAGATCTTGCACGTAATAAGTATGTAAATAGACAATCTGAACCTCTCGCTCTATTTGCTGAAGCATCCTGAGAGCAAATGAGGGGGTGAAATCTGACTCGCTTCGCCGTAGCAACGCCCCCTGTGGTTTAAGATCCGTGCAATACTTTAAGGTGCCCATGATTATAAATAGGTAGGGTGCTCTATTAGTTAACCCCCCCAACACTTACGGCTGTTAAAACAACGTCGCTGCAAATCCCTGGTTGGTTTTTTCTCAACAAGTTGTAAAAAACAACATATTTAGGACTGATCATTAAATGATTTAATTTTGTACTTACGGGTTTTTGTCAATTTGCACGCAGTTAGATAAATTTGAATCAGTCGGTGTCACACAGAACATACGCTCTTCCCACATACGGTCCATTCGGCGCCAGTCGGCCACCCACTCATTTCCGGAAAGAACGCCATCCAGGCACGTCGTGAGATCCGCCGCGAATCTAAAGCCTTCACGGCTAAATTGGAGGGGCTATCGTACAAAGACTGCTGCCAGGCTGTGGAGGAGCACCGCACGTACGTTGCAGGAGAGCGCGCTACAGACGCAGATATTCCCAGGCCAGTTCGAACACCATGGCCAGTGTTGCTGCTGGCCTTGGGCAAGTCAGGGCCTATCTGGCGGCGCTGATAATCCAAGGACTGGATAACGACTCCGAGGATGCTGATGAGGAGGAGAGGGACGACGACACGTGTGAGCAGGAGGAGGAGGGTGTCGAAGGATGGGAGGGCAATGTGGAGGAGGAGGAGAACGACGAGGGAGACCTGCTAAGGGCCGCTTAGCAACAAAGAAAAAAGAGAAGGGTCTAGGAAATCGCGTGGGCGTGTACAGCACCTCCGTAGCGGCGCTGGTAGATGTAGAACTGTCAGCAACAATACCATAAGATCAATCAATATAGGCATTACATAACGACAATAGCTTTTTCGTACCCAGATGAGATGCTCGATTCGTCAATACGCGGGCTTGTCTGCTTCTTTTTTCCCGCCAGTTGTTTTGGCGCTCCTCTTTGGCTTCGTCTTTTTTGTCGTCCCTTCTTCTCCCGCATCTGTTTCTAGGCCGCCTTTACCTCCTTTTTCTGATGCAATACTTGCTTCAGCTTGTCTATCGTCTTGGCCCCCGGTTTCTCCTTTCGTTCCAGCCGCAATCGCTCGTTTATGAGAGCCAGATTCTTCTTAGTGGCCACACCGGCCGCGTCGGCAACCGCTGCAGGTTCACGCGATGTCTTTCTCTCTTCGGGCCGCCGGTGTCTCCTTCGTCGTAGCCCGGTATGAAGTTTGACTGCTGTTTTGACGAAATGTATTTTTTCTGACATGTATAATATGCTACTTGTTCAGAACTCTAAATTTAAATGATTGTGAGTTAGTGATTATCGACGAACCTGCCATTGGTGAAGCAGCCGAAGAGCCTGCCGCTGGTGAAGCGGTGGCGTTGTTATAGCCACATTGTCAGTGGATGCGGATTGTGGGATAGACTCTGACACTGAAGAGGACCACGCGGACTCAGTGGGTATGTTTTTCAAGGATAACGAGGTGGTACCAAACGACGATGACAGCGTCGAGGAGGAGAAGGAAGAGGAGGAAGACGATGAAGAAGATAGCGCGAACGATGAAGATCAAGAAGAGAACACATAATGTGCCCTAGAACAAGAAGGAATCGCTATTGAGGCGCGCCGACGCAAAAATACGTACAAGCGTCCGGCTGCAGCATGACTAAAGATAGCCGTTGCAAAATTACCACGTGACGTGGCTACTACGACGGATCGCTGAGACCAACTGACGTCTGAGGAGATGGAGGCCCTTGCCCAGGACTTGAAAGTGGCTGCAGCATGACTAAAGATAGCCGTTGCAAAATTACCACGTGACGTGGCTACCACGACGGATCGCTGAGACCAACTGACGTCTGAGGAGATGGAGGCCCTTGCCCAGGACTTGAAAGCCCTCGCGAATATGCGAGTGGACAGGTGGAACTTAGGTGAGTTGCAATTTTTGCTGCACGACGTATATATGACATGTCGGATATTAATCGTGTGGTATATTGCGTCTTAGGCCCTGACAGTTTCCCTGAAGACGTTCAGTATCCTGATCTGTACGAAGACGAGTACCGTCCAACTGGCGAGGGCGGACTCTCCTTTGGATCTCTTCTTTTACTTTATGCCACAGTTTGTGGACGAATTTTGTCGACGAGAGCAACCAGCTACTATCATCAGCATCGGAATGCGCGTGTGGACCGTATCTACCTGAAGCAGCGTGCAACTGGTAAGGACGCGACACGTGAGGACATCTTGAGCAAGGAAACCAAAATACACAAATAGATCAAGGGGCTCGAAGTGCTGCAGTGTATTGGCTTACTAGTGGCACGCATGTTGTGTCCCCACAAGCGTCATCTGACATACCATTGGGCGACGACGTCGGGCGGGCTTGTACAAGCTGGAACCATCGGCCGCTACATGTCGAAGTAGCGCTTTGAGCAGATCATGCAAAACCAGCACTTCTCCGACAATGCAATGAGAATGCCGGCTCTGACAGAGCGTGGAAGGTTAAACCGGTGGTCGACAAACTACTGCAGACATTTCGAGCTGGGTACAAGACACCAACAGTCATGGCTTTGACGGGGCTGTCATACCGTAAAGAAGTCGCCACAATGTCATGAGGCAGTGCTTGAAAGGCAAGCCTCACAGGTGGGGATCAAGCTCATCATGACCTGCTGTGCAGACACTGCGTATTGTATCGGGTACGTATAAATTATTGACAGACACAACAATGGCAGTAGCAAAAGCATGCCCTCGACTTACTGTTTTGCGGTGGTGGGACCGCAAACCAGTCCATATTTTGGCGAATGGTGGTAACAGGCTATTCCAGTCCTGTGGTAAGTATCTACAGCTACAAGTTGGCTATTGACGTTGTCATTTGTGTCTGTAGAGAGTCGCGTACCTCGTGAAAGACGCGTGACTGTGTCCTGCCCGTCCATGTGCGAGACTAGCAGCGCTAAATGGGCGAGGTTGACAACCACGACCAGCTGCGGCTGCAGCGCTAACTCGATGCAGCTCGCAGTTGTATTCCGCAAATATTACAAGACTATTATGAGGCTAGTGGATATTGCTATAGTCAATGCTTACATTGTCTACCGAGAGGCACAGAAACGCAATGATCAATCGCGGGCTGATCACGTGAAGTTCTGCAAATTTTACACGCACAAATGATTGCACTTACTGCTGCAGACTTCGCTACCCTAGTACGTATAAAATAAGTTTATTTGTACTGCAATGCTCTAATTAGGGCTGTTTTCTTGCAGGGGCTCTCGTCCGGACCTCCTACGCCTGGTGAAAAGGCACCACTTGTATCGTCGGCGCAAAAGCTGACTGTGTTTCCCGAGTGGGACCTCATTGGCAAAGAACGCAAGCACCGCAAGAGGCCGCATTACCAGTGCAAGGTCTGCTCGATTCGCAAGCAGCGGATCGGGCAGCGGACTGCCACGCGCTTCTATTGCGAGGCCTGCAGTGACGCCGACGCGCGATTGAACTTGTGCGATCGAGTGCAGCCAAAGCACTACCCGGGCAACGTGCTCACGTGTCACCAGATTTGGCACGTGAAATGGCGGAACGGAACTGAGCGTCCGCGGCCTCTTGATGGGCGAGACATCCAAATGAGCTCATTCTTCAATATTTCTCAAAAACGAGAAGACGGCCAAGTCTGGTGGGTTATATGTACACATAATTTCGTAATATGTTGGTGTTTCTTATCTGACGACCTGTAATGCTTCATAGTAACCATGGTTACTCTTAGGCACTCTGCCATCCATTGGAAGCTCCGTTGTGTCATCGATACCTCAGGCAGTAGTGAAGCTGAAAATAGGGCTCCGAACGTGTCAAAGGGTCAGACAGCCGGGCGTACCAAGTTGAAGACGCTTGATGACGACGCTTCCACTGGAACGTGAACTCCACCATGGCTTCCACCGGGTTTGTCTGGACTCGGGTTGCCCAAAGCAGAAACCACGCACCACCAAATTCTCCAGAAGCTTAGCTTTCCCTTTTGAAAAATATATTTTCAGAACCCCTGGTGCGGAGAGGTGTGGGCTTCTTGAGATGGCGTGTGCAAGTGCAAAGTGAATCAGATGCAACAAAAATTTCATGTGCGGTAGCGGTTTTATATTCGCCCACGTTCGGTCCCGACCGTGGCTGAACCGACATAAGCCAGTATTGTTTTGTGTACACGACAACCCCGGCGGCCACAGGGATGCCGCAACAGCTACCGACCTTTATCTTACCATTCCACGGGCGACTCATTCGGGTCCCAGCTAATGGTCAGTGCGCTTACACGGCTTTATATGCATCAACATCTTTCGTCTCCGGTGACTCACTGAAGCTCTCCGGTGAGGTCGTTCGTGATGCGAACAAACCCAAACGCTCCATTTACACGCTAATGATGTTTAATTTGGCGCGAGACGTGGAATGCAACCTAGTTTCCCCGCAACGTCAACTCAGGAAATTATACCCTACGACTCCACCACCGACGGATACGGCTGCTGAAGCGGCTGTGTGGATACGCACTACGCTCAAGAGCGTACACGTACGGTCAATACGCAAGTCCCAGTGGCGTTTTGGGCGGGAGCAGAGGTACTTAGGGCCATGGCACAATACCTAAGCGAGCCGATCTTTGTGTTCGATGTCAAGGCCAACCAAGATGCAACAGTCCAGCGGTACTACTACAAAAAATATCAGCTGGATCAAGGGGGCTCGCATGAATCCGGGTGCGGTGGAGCCATGAACATAGCATCGGCCAAAGAGATGTTGGCGTATTCCTGGAGGCTTCATGTACTCCCGCTGATGGTAGTACTCCGTCGGGATGAAGCTCATTTTTACGGGTTACAACATGATGTGTTAGCCACCAAATGGCAAGCAGAAGGGACATGCAGTTCGCGCGGAAGGCATGTCGGGGACATGAGTGGTTTGACGAAGTGGTTGCACGCAATCACTACGGAGCCGCACATATGGACGGGGTGGATATTTTGGATGATTCGGACCGGACCAACTCGATACTTGCCGGTGGAGTGCACTAGAGAGAGCGCTTGGACATTGTACACGCACGTCTTGGCTTACCAGCGCTATCCGCCAATACCGAGGGATATTGCTCACATGGAGGCAGGACTTGAGGGGAGGCAACACGGTTACAGGTGGCGGCGGGACCTGTACTCGCAAAGTAAACTGACTACCCCACTGAGCGAACTATTCACGCGGGGAGCATGGGCGCGCGACACCGGCTGTCGAACCACGGTCATGTTGCTCTACCGGTGCTGATCCAATTGCTCGACTGTATAGGCGGATAACCCGAATTGCTCACCGAGAGAGTTAAGATGAAACACCTGATGCAGGAGAATGCGGCGGCGGTACAAGCGTGGTGCAGGAAAGTCCCGAAAAATTATCGACCATTATCGACCACCATCTGACCATGCCCGTCAGACGACATTGCTCGACCTGCCATGGCTACTGAATCATCGCAACTCTCTACACAGCCTTTTCAGTTACCTACCCTATCCTGAATTAGCAGTCAAGTGCCTAACCCGGGAAACGATGCTACTTTGGGGAGCGCTGGAATGTTACGACATGGCTACTTCCATCTTGAAAGAGGTGATAGCCGACCCAACCGGATCCAAAAGGGCGGTGGAACTGTGTCGTTCTTGGTTGGCCGCGTGCACCAGCAATGGGGGATTCCAAGGACAGGACGTTAGCTGGAGACCCACAATGCTGGGCCAGATTGATGCAACTGAACCCGGGGTTGATCAGTGGAGCGAAACCGGTCCTGATCACACAGGAATGCTGGTGGACGTTACATATCCTGCCGCACGCTTCTTGGTCGTGGAACACCACTCCTCTGGGATCAACGCCACGAGAGCATTATGGTCATATCTACCAGCAGCAACCGATCCTACGCAGCATCTGTGAGAACGCTTTTCAACACGGACACTGGAGTGGAATCCTCAACCTACCAAGTGGAGTAACGTGGGAAGAACGACTGGATGCCTTGGCCACAGGGACTTCAGTCTTCAACCGACGCTAAGGGCCACCAGGCTCGTTTGTATCGGCCCCACCAGACTACAGGTGCGGCCGAGATTAATGTGACGATGAGCGGAGTCGAGCATCGTCACAAGGCTCCTCGTGACTCACGGGGAGATCGACCCAAACGACCCAACCAACGGACGTTGGGGGATTTCTTTCCACCACTTCCGTCCGGACAGCGCACTCGGCAGATTCATCAGGAGTTTGCGGCGAACAGACAACACATCGTTGCCTCCCGTGTACGCGAAGAGGCCGCGGCTGAGAGAACATCACGAGGTCGGAACCCTCGCTTGCATCCGGACGAGCAAAATTTCAGTTGTGTAACGCACAACGTGAACGGATTTGGAAATGCAACAGTCAAGCGCGATGACTACTTCCAAACTTATTAGACCACAGACTCACACGGACGGCAGGATATCGTCATTTTGCAGGAGACGCATGTGGAATCTGGGGAGGTGCTCCGGGAACAGAGACGGTACAACGACCTATGGGGCTTCCGGACGGGGGAAGCCTGTCGGCAGCTATCCTTTTGGGCGCCGTCGACCGACAACAAAGGGGGTGTCGCCGTGTTCATCCACCCTTATGGACAGTACACTGACGTTCGGCCCGTGATGCAAGAACGTCGGACGCCACACTTCATGGCTGTTTAGGCAGACTTGGGGACCGGGACCTGGTGGTGGTGTGCATTTACGCTCCACACCAGCGATGCAAACGGGATAAATTCTACAGGATGCTGCAAGACCTCGAGATCCCGAAGGTAGGCCAGATACTGCTGGGAGGGAAAATTCTACAGGATGCTGCAAGACCTCGAGATCCCGAAGGTAGGCCAGATACTGCTGGGAGGGGACTTTAATTGTACTCTGGATGAAGTTTGGGACAGGAGCTGGTTACGACCGGCTGCAGCTCACGACTCACCGGAGCTGGCTAATTTGATGGCTCATTGGGGGATGGTAGATGCGCTCGGGACAACGACGAGCTTGATCGACGGGCCTATTTCGCCAAGACTCACACCTATCGCTACACGCTCCAGGGGGGTGGCGGGGCCACCTCCGGCCTGGACCGGTGGTATGTTACGGCCCCAATGTTGGACTGGGTGGCCGGTGTGACCGTGGAGCGACATGGCACAAGCGCCGATCACAAACCAGATCGGCTGCAGCTGCGGAGTCCGTCGGATCCGGTTCGGATTTGTAGGCCTGCTCGCGTATACCCTCCGCCCGCGACCGCGGCCACGGCGGTTCGGCAGAGCATGACGGATCAATTAGAACACGCTCTCCTCCTCCTTAACTCAGACCAGCACGCAGACGTCGACTGGGCGCTCTGGTGGGATGATCTCAAGAGGACAATACGAGTGGATACGCTGAAGATCACTAAACAAAAGCGACAAGCAGCGAGGTGGACTCACAAACAGAGACTACGACGGTTACTTCGACGCGAGAACAGACTCTTGGAGGAAGCAGCAGGGACTGCAGCCACGGTGGACACCATCACCGACCATCTAGACGTGCTAACGCTGAGGGACGGCAGAGGAGGGACTCCACTGGCAAGAGCACGCAACGCAGTCGCTGATTGCCTCAAGGATACTGCCGCTCAGAAAAGACAGCAGCTCTTTCGTGCGGGAGGCCATCAACCTGGCAAAACGACAAAAGGTTTCTTCAAACGTGTTAGTACGAAGTATGCCGATAACGATATCAACCGACTCGATGCGGTCAACGACTGTCCTGATCGGGCAGTTCATGACAAGGCGGATTCGCTGGCGGACGCTTGGCTTCCCATCTTTCAACAGGAGCAATCAACGGCGGGCGCTAGTCCCAAGGTGTTAGACTGGTTGGGCCCTGCTGGCCAACACACACACTTGCTTGCAGACCTGGCCGAGCCTTTCACGGAAGCAGAAGTCGCCGCAGCCATCGGATCTTCCAAACCGGGCAAGGCCTGCGGCTCCGATCGGTTCGGCAATGACTGGTATCGTGATTTCGCAGCTTTACTCATACCATTGCTGACGGTGCTTTTTAATAAGTGGTACACCAGTGGTATCTTTCCTGCGTCCTTTTTACAAGCGGACATCTTCTGCTTACAAAAAGGAACAGCCTCGGCCAATCCGCTCAACTATCGGCCGCTGGCATTGCTAAACACGGATTACAAGCTGGTGACACGTATCCTCGCAACACGAGCAAGTCAGAAATTAGCCTCCGTCATTCACCCGAATCAGAACGGGTTTGTGCCTCATCGAAACATTCATGACACCATTGACTTGTTTACGACGGCCCGAACGGCGGCACAAACCGACCCCCGGATGGCCGAAGCGCTCGCCATCTTGCTTGATTTCGTGAAGGCCTATGATTCGGTGGACAGGCGTTTTCTCTACGCAGTCATTGAATGGATGGGTTTTCCTCCGACATTTTTAGCAGCTATGAAAGGACTACATGAGGGTACATAAGTCCGTTTCAGGTTTTCCTCCGACATTTTTAGCAGCTATGAAAGGACTACATGAGGGTACATAAGTCCGTTTCCAAGCCAACCGTTACCATTCTCGATGGATTACGGTTACATGTGGCATTCGCCAGGGATGTCCACTGGCCCCACTTCTGTTCCTAATGGTCTTAGAGGCCTTTATCAGGCATTCGCCAGGGATGTCCACTGGCCCCACTTCTGTTCCTAATGGTCTTAGAGGCCTTTATCGACGCCTCGATACGGACGACCGGCTACTGGGTGTTCAACTGACAAGCAAGGCAGGAGAGGTTACTCTCAAAGTAGGTGGATTTGCAGAGGACTCGGCGAGTTATGTACGTACGGCGGGAGAGGTCGTCATAGTATTCAATATCGCTGATCGCTTCGCGTCCGCGTCCGGACTCCGACTAAATTCCGGCAAAACGCTCGTAATCGCTGTGAATGCCGCGCTTTTTCAAGCTCCGCCCTCGCTCCCATCGCCGCTTCAACTACAACCGGTTCACGCGTTGTCGAGATATTTGGGCCATCAGGTGGGCAGTCTCCCCTGTCCGGAATACGCCTGGAGGCTGGCACGAACTCAAATTACGACACGACTAGCACTGGCAGCCAGAAAAACCTTGTCACTTGACCAACACAGCAAGTGTGACGGGGGTCA
>JAIKVB010001377.1:0-13400 GCA_024679045.1 Phytophthora brassicae
GAATGTTGATAGCGGTCAGCCATTCTAACCCTATATATGCTTCCTATCGCAGATGGGGGGTATGTAATGACATTTTCAGCTAAGAACGCTGGTACTACAAGCTGACAGCAATACAAAACCTTTGTTAAAGTCATACCCATGGTGGTGCCCACTCTAAAACGCCTGTCCCAGGTCCTGCGTTTAACGGCAGAGCCTACCCCTGGTCATATTCTAAATAACTGGACAGTATTGCAAATTCGAAGAGGTCGCTAAACGAAGATCGCTATAAGGAGGTACGGCCGAAACGCTGCATCGAAGCCCACTGTAAATGGGGCTACGCCCAGTAAGTGTTTGTCTGTCGCTTCTCAGCTTTTCCTATCCGATAAGTGGTTGTCTGTCGCTAAGTTTAAAATTTGTCATCTTTGGACTCCACAACAAAGGTCCTCAGACTCCACAACGAACAAAATATTAATCTGACTGGTTAAAATAATTAGTAATTTGTATCGCTTGTACCGCAGCTGGAGCACAACGCCTTCTAGCAAAGCAGTCATGGCATGGCTCCACAGAGGTCACTTTGCATGCAACATTTTCAACTCCAGAGGTTGCAGAAAAATCAATGGCTCCACAGAGGTCACTTTGCATGCAACATTTTCAACTCCAGAGGTTGCAGAAAAATCTATTATAATAGCGATTTCGCATTGAAATACGAACAAGAACGTGAGGATGACTAAGAACAGTGGAGACTGTAGACGCTGGACGTGTACTGCTTCTGATTGCAAATAATTCGCTTCGTGCCTCGGAGACGTGTTAAGCATTAAACTTTTGTTTCTCTAGACACCGCCACCAGCGAGCTAGACATTGAAAGCAAGATCGTCATCAATCACTTGCTTAATACTGTCGGTTGGGACCGACGCCATGAAACTCCATCTGGCTAGCTACGTATCGTCATCAATCACTTGCTTAATACTGTCGGTTGGGACCGACGCCATGAAACTCCATCTGGCTAGCTACGTATTAATGCCCTTGCTGAGCTTCAACCGACATACAGGTTACCACATTTCAAGAAAAGTCTTGGCAGTCTTGCTTACCTCGAAGAAGACGACGTATGTAGTGCTACGCGAAGGTCTTCACCGAGAGTTGTCGTTGCTGCAAGTTCCTGTGGACTTGGAGTACTCAACGGTCTGGGGTCGTCGCCGCAGAGCACTAAAATGATCTCGAAAATGACGAATAAATACAACAAATCAGATTGAATTCGTTCGTTGTGGAGTCGAGAGATAAATATCCTACGGGCCGTAGTACGGCAGTCTCGCAAGCTCGCACAACATTGTATCGAGACTGGTGATTGAATATATCTAGATATCCCTATATCAGCGTTTGAATAAGCAAAAAAATGGCTTTATATTTTCTGATTGTTCTGGCCGATTGCATAATTATGCTGCCACGGTACTTTGAAAGCCAAAGTTAAACGGACGAACAGCGGCAACGTATGCTGAGCGTCGCAAAGGACGGTGGTTTGGTTGCTGAGCACATCAGGATCGCCTACGAGACGGCATGGCGATGAGTTCATGAAGCGACATCTGGACACCTGATTATGAATAGCGTGGTGGCACTCGTCGACACGTGAAAATAATGTCCGAAGCACGTTGATACCGCTTCAAGATGCTACCAAGGTCACGGCTGCCAATACACTGAGCTTTGATGCTCGTGCTTCGGACAGGAAAGACATGCATGTTTGTTCCTAACTAATACTGGTAGGCGATCAGTCGAGGCTTTCTCGTTTTGATCTGAGCAATTCTTGTTTTGATCTAAAAAGTCTGAAACCGAAACGCTGATAAGTTCCTCATGTGTGGCTGGAAGATTACGAGTGCACGTATGCTTTTCTCAGTGATCAGCAGTTTGGAGCTTGTATATATATTCTAATAGAGCCGAATGGGTGCAACATGTACACGTATCAGTGTTGGATTTACCGCGGCTTTATTTCGGCTTTTCGGCTTTATCGATTTTAAAGCTGATCGGTTATACGGCTTTTATCGCGGCTTTATAAATTCGGACGAAGCGATACATTGATTTTCGTATCCGGACAAACCTGGATGAAACGACAGGTTGCCTCACAGGCGCAGTCGGTATACAATCTGGTACTTCGAAACACATGTATACACATTCCCTTCATACAGCATGTGCTTTCTCGCGGCTTTCGTCTTGAAGACGCCAATGAGCAAATGAGTTCGTTGTCAATTATGCCAGTCTCTCGAACGGTAAAGTGACATTTTGTAATTTTATAATGTCATATTTGACAGTTATGGACTTTAAGTTGGGAAGGACGGTGTTTAATCCACCGGACTTCGCGCATAGACACCAGAAGTGTGCGTAACAACGTGACTCACGCTCTCAAAATTTGATTTAATAAATGACGAAGAAAGCATCATGTGATGTAGTTTACACAATATAATTTTTCTATTTTTGGAAATTGTAACGTGGTGTCTGTTACCTCATTCCGTGATTATCTGCTTTGCCTCAACCGCTACGATGTCAAGGTATGTACAGACAACGACGGTGAAACTCGACCCCCCACAAAAACTCGACCCCCCTACAGTCTAAGGTTAAACTCAAGTATAAAAGAAAAGTGACATTTTATTAATTTTAGCCAATAAGCGCGATCTTTAACTTGCTGGACAGCACGCCATGCTGGTGCCAAACCAAACTTTCCCGCCATTGTTGCATTCATTAAACGAGGGAAGCCGAAGGACCCGGAAGTGGTGGTGTAGATACTTAAAAAATACATGCGCTTTTCAATCTTCCAGTGATGTGTCAGTTGGTATTAGTTTTGTGCAATACTTCGAAGTATTTACTTTTCCGGTTGCATTTTTAGTTTTGGCCAATGGCAACTGAGATCGTAAAAGGGGTCGAGTTTTTTGTCTTTATGACCTTCCTACATATGTATGGAAAATAGATGTTGATGGGGGGGTCGAGTTTCACCGTCGTTGTCTGTACTGCTACGAGAACATTTAATGACGTAAGCTTTAATAAGATATTGGGTGCCTTCCAAAAACCCCATAAAACGTTTTTATACTCGTTATAAAAAGGGATAAAAGTACTCATTAGAGGCTCATAAAATTCCTCATTAAATGAATTTTTTTCGTGGGACCAAAAAGTGGTCCCACCAAAATAAAATATAAAAACGGTTTTATCACTTATTAATCGTACCCTAAACTTGCAACTGATTTAGATAAACGTCTTGATTTGGTTATGAGCTGAGTTTGCACTCTAAAGTAGCCGAGGTACTTGGTTTGAAGATGAGCAATCTTAAGTGATGGAAATATCTAACTACTTATGACTTCCGGTAATCATGTAGCAGCTTACATCGGCCTGAACCCGAAGTATATTCCGGCAGCTCTTGGGTGAGTCCTGGCATCTGTTGTTATTTGTAAATGAAAAACGAACTCACCACTGTCTTACTTTTGGCAGCCTTTCTGCTACAATGCGGTCTAGACGATATCTTCTTGCTGCTGTGGAGGATGCCTCCGACAAATCCTCATGTCCAGAAAACAAGAGACATAAGCTCACGGCCTCTACTACACCATCAATGTCACTTCTCCCGTGGATGCGGTCCGGGCGAACGTTCACCCACCCAATAGTTTTCGAGATGGCTACCATCCGGGTAGTTTCTCTTGCAGACTTCATCCTGGCCACTCCTGACCACCGCAACATCGATGACTGCGTCGTCTCAAGTCAACGCACGATTTCAGAGCCATACTCGTCTGCGTCTCCATACTTAACGTGCGCAAGTACTGTTCCAATGGGCTCGCAGTATACAGATAATTCCCAGGCGACGCCTGTTGCGCCATGGTCTCCTCGGGCAATGCAATCACCTATCAATTCAAATCGGCCTGCAACTCGGTCGTCCAGTTCATTGAAACATGGATCTTCTTCGGAAACCGAGGCGTCCAATAACTCTCCGGCAGTACCTCTCTGGTTTTCTTCTTGTTTCGAGGATTCCGACGGCTACGATTCGGATGCAGTTTGCACAACTAGCCGGAGTTACCCGATCTCGGCCTCGTTCTGTCGTTTCCACCCCTGCCAGTTCCCCGGGGGCTGGGGTACGTAGTTCTCCCAAATTCATCTCAGCCCCAAAAACAAGTCGTATGGTCGCCAGAGGCGTGGCCCTCGGATGTTGAGTTCCTAACAGCCCATAAGATCCCCCGCAATTGGAAATTACGAGAGTTCCCACTAGCGTGCGCGCTGGAATGGGTTGTGGATGTAATTTTGGCTGCAACGCGATGACCTGCAAAATGCAAACAACGGACGATTTTGTACCGACTACAACTGCGCTTTTGGGGGAGATTGTGGAAACTTTCTCTTGGAGAGTAAAGCTCTGGAACTTAGACGTAATTTACAAACGGGTATGCGGGGGGGGGTAGTCGCAATCGCAGCACTACCTGCTGGAGAAGTGATCGGCCAATACTTTGGGCTCATCGAGTTGCTTGGGCCGCCTTGCAGCAACGCTCCGTCAAACGAGGGTTATCGGATGCATCTGCGCACTAGAAGCTCTGGAAACAAGTTCGTTGGAATAGATGCCCTCCATGGCGGAGGCATGATGAGAATGGTGAACCACTCGTGCAATCCCGCAGCGCATTTTCACGAGGTGCAGTGTGGAGAAACAGTTACTGTTGTAGCAGTTACTGTTAGGGACATATTCCCCGACGAAGAAGTCACAGTTTCCTACGGCGATAAACTTTGGTTTCTATGTCGCTGCGGATGGTGGGGATGTCAACATCGCGATCTCCAACAACCATCAACTCCAAGTACTCCGTGAATAGAGTATCATCAGTTGCCTAGGTGCTCGATTAGTACAGAGTATCAGTAAAAAACTCTTCTTGTAGTATTCATCTTCAATGATGTACTCAGAACGAAATCTAATAAAAAATTCATGTTCAACCCATTTACGGTTTTTAAAATTTAAATAAAATACCTATAAATTCAGAAATTTGTAATATTTGAATAATATCTTCCTAATTCGCTCACTTCCACTTTTCCCGCGGTACGATCTTAACGCTGACATGGCTCGGGTACTGTAAACGCGTCTACAGCATGGCTTACCTAAACTAACTCCATGTTTTCTATTTCCTTTAGAGAGGCAGGAAAACGGGGTATATAAATTACTCGCCTGATGAGCAGCTCCTGCTTGTGGAACTTGCAGGAAAATATGAACCTATCGGTCGTAATGAGTGGGAGGATTTTGCTGTAGACTATAATCAACGTCATCGTCGTACCTAGCTCGATAGGGGCTATAACTCTCTTCGTCGCAAGTTCAAGAGTCTTTACGCTAAGTCGAAACCCACGGGGGTGAATGGGGAGATATCTCCTAAGTTGCGAGCTATCGCCACCGCACAAGAAGTTCAGTACAAAATCGAGAAAAAGGGAGGGACTCACACCTCACACTACGGTGGCGATTGCGAAGAGGATGACGCGAATCTACAAGATGAAGTTGCCGCAGCCCTCAATGTGACCTCTGTCGGTGACGTGGAAGGAACCGCAGGAGAGAGTAACCATGACGCCCAAGGCGACGAGTCGACCAGCGACGTGGAAAGTCGTCGCGAAAACGAAGGTAAAGTTCCTGTAGATACGCACACACAGCAGGAAGTTTCTACATATCAAATTGCAGAAGTAGGATACGCAGGAACTGTGGGAACTGTCATCACGAGCTCTGGCACGTTCGACGTGTCTTTAGCTGAGCTAGTTTGTGAGGAAGACGAAGAAAAGCAATCTCTACACGATGACCGGGCTGACCGTAGGACTCCTGAAGGGTCCTGTAGTCAACTTCGAGACAGCGGAAATTTGTATTCGAGCCACAACTCTACAATCTCTCAGGCGCAGAGCGTTTCCGCTGGTGTGGAATATTTTACGCCATCAGATTTTACAAGAGCCCCGGCAAACGTACCATCCCAATGCACGTCTAAAACTAGTCGTCAAAAGACTGCTGGGCGTCCAAAAGGTGCAAGAAAGGCCTCCACGCCAGCCCGTCCAATTTATTCATCTCCGGAAGGAAGGCCATTGTCTCGGGATGCTTCTAAGGCTGCTGCGGGCGATCAAGAACAGTTGCTGCACGGCAACAAGAGCACTGTAAGTAATCGACTTGGAGGAGGCGATCTCCGAGTCATGCGTGACAACCTTGATGAACTATCTCGAAAAAGCCGAAGCAGTAGCGGAAAAAGAGGCGCTAGTGAAAGTTTGAATTCTGGAGGAACTTACACCGCTAACAAAAGATCTCGAGCAAAGAAACGTTTGGAGCAGATAAAAAGAGAGCTGGAAGAGGCGGAAGAAAAGCAAACGACTGTTGGAACTGACATGATCCAGATGTTGGTCTTTATGAGAGAGGATGCAGAGGATGCTGATAGACGCCTGGAGACGGAGGATCGCCGCCGTCGAGAGGAACGAGATTCCCGTATGTTGGCTGAGAAGCAAGATCGTGAAACCAGGGAATTCATCCGACGAGAGGAAGCTGCCGCACTTGAAGCCCGCCGTACACAAGACCTGGAGTTGACCCGAGAGTTACGTGAAGAAAAGAACCGAAAGGACGCACTCCAGGCTGCCGAGAATAGACTGCGCCAGGAGGAAAGGGTAGAACACGATCGGGCAGAGGCCAGGGAACGCCACGAGCAGATGATGCTGCTCATTGCGTCAATGCAACGGTCCAGTGGTCTACCGAAGGGCGGGACGTGACTTCAGAGACTTCATGAGCTACCATGACCATCCCTCGAAGGAAGAACGACTTCTATTGCCAAGAAGCATAGTCTGAAAAGGCTTAATGAAAATTTCGTATGTGATGAAGTTGAGATGAAAAGGAATTTAGAAGCGTATTGGATATTTTACAAGACGCAGACTTTCACCTACATGTTATCTTCGGCGCCATGGAAGTGGGTAGTCCTAATTTGACTAATTCCAACTGTCCTTACACGGAAGTTCGAAAGTCTGAATAAATTATCCAGTCGTCATCCTCGTTTCTGGACATCGTACGGTAGGGGCAACAACAATCGATGATAAACCTTCTCTGTTTGTCCCATTCCCCACTCGGACGACTGTCTAATAACAGTTATGGCTGCAGACAGCGCTTTGGCTGCAATGTGGACCGATGGCATCAATCTTCCCATGTCGCCCTCCTTCAGTGGAGTCATAATACGGCCTACCATTTATTTTCCACACGGGAAAGCACTATCTGCTACGACCCCATATCGTGTGTCGGGATTCAGGAGAGGGTCAGCTAGACGCCGACGAAATTCCAAGCTGGTATCGCCATCATTCCAGCTCCCGGGGCAATTGTGCTTAGCCCAGACGATTAGACCGTCAGCGCTATAGCACATTGTCCCGGTGACGTAGACGTTGTGCAACCATCCATTGTAATGGGCATTCTGCACGTCTACGTCCGAAGGTTGCTGAATCTGAACAAAACAATACGGACAAATAATTGAATAAGTGTCTAATATAAAATTTGAAAGGATTTATCCACCCACCCGATAGTTTTTTCATCTAAGAAACCCCATGTAAACTGTACAAGAGGTTGTCGGCGTGCGACGAGTTGAGCAAGCGATTTTTGTCTTTGTGGCGAAGGCCACGCGATACGAGCAGGTGGAAAGTCCTGCAATGCAGATGACATGGCCTCTTCAGCTGCATTTAGAACTCGAGCTAGAGTAGACGGCGGGATACCAAATTCTTTGCATAAAGAGGTCCTTTGCATTGACCCTACGTAGAACGCTAACAAAAGCCCCATAACCTGGTGATGGTACCTGAGCTTACGAGGTCGCCCGCCTCTAGGGTAGTGCGAAGGGATGCAATAGAATTGCTGGAAACGCGTCAAAAGGAGTGCGAATGCTTCCCTAAATACAGAAATGATACATTGTTAGATCCCCACGGACGTGGTCAGGGTTGTAAAACTAGATATCCTACCGAGATAAGCTTGTTGACGATAGGAAGTTCTCATCAGTACCTTTACGATAAGTGTCCACCCATGACGCCTCACATGGATCCTTCAGGCAATCTAAAGTCTGGTAATGGCGCATTATTATCATTCTCGTCCACTCATATCGTAGAATTTCGTCTTGAAGCCTTTGTCGGAGACGCTTTACGGTTATACGCCGCCGACGTTGGGTCCGCGAGCTTGCACAGAAAACAATCAGGACGGATGATTGATCCATCCTTCCGATGGCACCTTCGGTTGCAAGATGTAGATATAGACCGCGACATCTTACCCGGTTGCAGATAGAGGAGAGAGACGGAAAAAGATCGCGGACTGGAGGTCCACTTCTTCCATATTGTGTCCTTTGTCAATGAGTCCCAGTCAGTCTATTATACATAGATTCAAGATATGTAACTTCAACGAGACTGATGTTACGGGTCACAGTACCCTTTTTAGTTAAGTTTTGGTAGTGATTTCTAGACTGGAAAATGGAAGGATTTTTTTATACTAATTAACGGACCATAAAGCCAGTCATTAAAAAACCTCGATTAAAATTTTTAATGAGGTTTTGGAAGGCACCCATTGTAAGAAGTGGAATGATGGAATTCAAAGCCTGCTCGTTAAAACGGTTGGATGTCCTCAGGTATCCAACCAGTCTTCCGCAGATTTCTCGATGCCCCACATTTCGGATTTTTTGCTCAGCAACGAGAGATCGTATAAGAGCAAGCGGCACGGTCTCGTAAAGCTGAGCATCTCGGCTATCTCGTCGATTTTTGATTGCGAATACAGACCAATTTAACTATTTATAAACCTCATTAAGGCGCGCCGGCTCGGATTTGGCTGGCAATCAGTCTTCTGCAGATATGTTTGATTTGAATTTTGTAAGAAATCATTTTACCGTCGCGAGTTGTAAAAGTGCGGGATTAGGTCTGTCTGGGATGTAAAGAGAATCGCCGTATTGACTAAGTCGCTGGGGCCATGACGGAACGAAGTATATTAAAAAAAGATAGGCCGTGCTACACAATCGCTTCTTCGACGATGCAAGCGGAAACTTGGGACTCGGCTTACAAAGGAGCCACGACGTGGAGTGCGCTGAGGTCACCAACACCACCATCACTTGCGTATGATTTAACGGCTACTTCTGTGTTTGCTCTCGCAGTAGCTTTTAAGCTGCTTTTTGGTCACTTACTTCTGCTTTTTGTTGGCCGCTTCAGCTTCAGCTGCACCCACTTCATTGAAATATGCTCGATCTAGAAGACGACCGCCAGGTGAAATTCTTTTTCGTGTCTTTGTCTGCTGTCGGGGAGGCGGTAGCACCAGGATGTCATCCTGCACTATCGGTTTAACGTGTAGCCATGTCGGCTTGTAGTGTCTTGAGCATAGACACCCTGAACTCAGGCGTGTAGTCGACCGCGGCCTTGCTGTGAGTCGACTTAAACTGTTGCTTGGAAATTCAGAAGTTTATAAAGTTTTTAGCCTCTGCTACAGCTACCAATGCTGCTCTATTCCTAGTGCTGCCTTGGTAACAACTACTTAGTTGTTTCTCTGACTGTTGGCAAGAGGCAGGGGTTTTGCAACGACCTGGCTCGGTCGTTGCGCTGATAACGGATAGCCAAAGTGATCATCACACTACACTACCCACCAATGCAGGCTAACCGTTCTTGTGGTGTTGTCGAGTCTTCCGTCCTCGAGTAGATCGCCGTTGTTTCTTGTTCTCTTGACGATTCGGAGTTGTCGGTGTGGCTTCTGTAGGTATTTCACATTGACCCTTAATTAGTGTTTCCATGAACGCGGTAAGTTTGGAGTCCGCAACTTCATCAGCATAGTGTTGCAGTTTGACTCGAACGTCTTCGTACAGTTTTCGTACGGGATCCCAAGAGTTCTCGATATCTTCGAGCACTTCCCATGCCACAAGTATCTCGTAGCCATGCTCTGAATTGGCACGATGCTCGACAAAGTTTCGTACCGTAAGGTAGACGTCTTGGTTGGAGATATGCTCAACCACTTCTTCGGTAACTTCAAAGGAGCTATCAGCATATAGCTTCAAGCGAGAAGCGTGCACGTCGCGCGTGGCATCGTTGATGAGATGTTACACGGTGAAGGAGTTATTCTTGGCTGAAATGACGCGATATGGTCCCACCCATTTCATTGAGAGTTTGTTGGTTTTAAGTCGAGACTCAATTCGCGACCAGAGTACAAAATCCCCAACATGAAAATTTACGGGCGTAGCACTGCGTTGATTACGCTGGTTACGGCGGGTCTGAATATTTTTGGCCTTCTCCAACTTGTGGTGCATGCTGTGCAAATGTTCACGGAGCTTGTTCACTTTCGCTGTAATACTCTCAGGTATCTCGTCAGCACTTATCACTTGTTCACCGTTCTTGTCATTTTGAACGACAATGGTTCTAAGCGGAGACGGACAGTCCAAACCAGTGAATACTTCCATGGGGGACAGGTTGGCGAGGGACTGCACTGGCGTCGGGTTGAGGTTTGCTTGAACGAGTGGAAGAAGGTTAACCCACTGTTCCTGACGGAGCCGAAACTCCGGAATCATTACCCGGAGCACTTGCAGAATGTCTCTGTTGATACGTTCGACACTTCCATTTATCCATGGACAGTACGCGACAGTGAAGTCTTGTCGGCTCTGCATGCGGTGACTAAGCTCAGCAATAAGCTGGTTTTTTTAAGTGTGTTGCGGTGTCACTTATCAAAGTCTGCGGCGGTCCGAATCGCATATTCCACTCCAGAATGGCATGAGCTGCCGTCGCTGCATGCGCTTGCTTGCATGGGACCAGCTCACAGAAGTGTGAGTAATCGTCCTTCAACACCAAGATGTAGTCGCTAGCGTTGTCGTATTTTCCGATGTATAGGAAGTCCATGTGAAGCCCTTCGTTACGCTCGTTGGATCGGAATAGCTCACCGTATGGTCGGGAAACTATGTGTCCACCCTTGATATGGCAACATAGCAAGCAATCTGCGCAGAAAGCTCTTGATTTGATGTGCACGTTGGCAATGTCAAAGAGTTGCTCTAGTTGTTGCACCATTGCATTTACTCCACGATGTCCCTGGGCTCCACAGTGTGCCACAATCATGAGTCGTTGAAGAAGCTCATCAGCTTTTGCAGTGATCCAAGGTCTCGAGAATGAGCCGACATACAAGTCACGTTCGTCCAGATGACACGACGTTGGCGCCACCTTGCCACGCTGAGCTGCTTGTATGTCTACAATACTGGGCCATTCGAAATCAACGAGAGGGTGAAGCTGTGCCGACGTTGTAGTATCCCAGCGCTTCATGGAAGATGTCCGAGTTGTAGCGGGCTATTCACCTGCCCACCTCGAAAACATATCAGCCCAGACATTGTCCTCCCCAGCAATGTGTTCAATTTAGTATTTGTACTCGTTCAGCTACAAACTCCACCGCAGTAGCTTCCCATGGATGTGCTTCTTAATCTCAGCACCGGGAGCGAAAATGTAGATCAAGTTCCGGTGATCAGTGAACATCTTGAAGCCTTTGTCTCGGATGAGCATGTAGTCCAGCTCTGAACAGGACGGTGATCAGTGAACATCTTGAAGCCTTTGTCTCGGATGAGCATGTAGTCCAGCTCTGAACAGGTTCGGAAAATTGGATATCCTTTCTTTTTCGATCACGCTCCAGTTTTTAGAGGCACCCTGGAAAGTGCCACTCAAACAGTGCAGTAGTGCATGGTTTTGGTCCGCGACTGGTTTGGTTTTACTCCAGTCCTTGACTTGGGTCAAGATAATACTCCAACCTTCATCACTTTCATCGCTATACATGCAAATTGTCCCCTCAGGATCAAGCAATACAAGCGTTGCAGCATGTTGCAGCAGGTTCTTAACATTGTTGAAGCTTTCGATTTCATTCGGAGTCAACTCGATGAGGATACTGGCGGCAACTTGTTTTCTTCGGCGAGTTCCAGACAGTTCCTTGTCCAGACGTGCTTGTAGTAGCTGACAGGTCCTTGCAAAATCGACCAAACTGCTACGCATCCATCCAGCAGCGCATAAAAATTGCTGCAGTGCACCAGCGGTGGTTGGCACTGGCATGTCGACCAGCGCCTGAATTTTACTCGAGTCATACGCCACTCCATCCTTGGATAAAAAACGTCCGCACCATTTGGCTGATATCGTGTACAGGCAGGTCTTGTCCATACCGAGAAACAAGCCACAATTCTCTAACTGAGAGTAGATCAGGTCAATCACTTCGAGAAATTCATCAATGGTCGAAGCGTAGATCATCAAATCGTCTATCCAAACTAGTACATGCTTGAACAGAAGGTCCTTCTCACGCATCACCTTTTCAATTGACTGTTGTAATTGTAGCGATGAGTCAACGGAGCCTTGCTGCAACCGAGTTGGTGTCAGTACCTCACCATCAGCCGTCATATAGGACTGGCACTCCTGACTTTCAGTAGCAAGAGCCATTTGAAAAAGCTTTTGATGAATCTGCTGTTTGTTTGTGCTCTTTGCCTCGAACGTCGTCCAGGTGAGTTTCATTGTTCGTCATACCACGTGCCAGTGGCTGCGTCAGAACATTTACTGGGCGAAAATCGATGGTCTGTCTCCATTCATTCTCTTTTCTGGGCTTACGCACTGGTTGAGCGGGGCAGGCCGAACGACTCTCAGGGTTTTTGTAGGCCCAACCGATCTTGATAAGCTTCTCGTTAAATTCACGCAGGAAGTTTCGCTGAGCGGGAGCATATTTACGAGGCTTGCACCGATACGGCTCTGCTCCTTCCTTTAGTCGAATGTTGAATGGTGGAAGACGAGTCGGTGGGTCGTCACTATTGTAGACGCCAAATATCTCTCTTTGATGCGATGGCATACAGCTCATCACGACGTTCGAGCGGAAAGCCGTTGCACACAGCCTCATCAACCATCTCTCGAAGTCGGTGTGCCCAGCGGCGATGATGTTGTGATTATCGTGGAGACTAGTTTTCTTATCTATAGTAAAAACAAAGTGAAAACGTGTTAGATGTACATTAGCAATAAAACGTTTGGAACATGTGCACCTGTAACTTCGCGATGATGCTGCAGGATCCCTTTAGCTGAAGACCCCACCTTGCGCATGTCAGCAACTCGCTCCAGCAGACTTGGATCTGTGATCCGGCGGTTTTCACTATAAAATTGAAAAATATCCGCATTTCGTATGTGGTTATGTGCACCTGTCCAGGATACACAAACTTTCCATACACCTTGCGAATTGCGATGCGTAAGAGCTTTGACTTTAGGAGTTCAACCGAGGTACCGAATTATCTTGCGTTTGCGTCTGCCGATAGCCTTCGTGGGATGATCAAAATATACGCATTTCGTATGTGGTTATGTGCACCTGTCCAGGATACACAAACTTTCCATACATGCAGGATCATTTAGCTGAAGACCCCGCCTTGCGCATGTCAGCAACTCGCTCCAGCAGACTTGGATCTGTGATCCGGCGGTTTTCACTATAAAAT
>JAIKVB010001378.1:0-13396 GCA_024679045.1 Phytophthora brassicae
ACTCAACAGCTCGAGTTCGCTAGAATTCAAGGGATCATGTCGGAATACGCATTATGTGTAAGTATTTTATAGCTTTTATATTAAACTACTGGGAGTTTTTGATATATTATCTCGTTGGTATGGTGTGAAGACTTTTCAAGCTGGAAGTCCTTTACAGAGATTTATCCATTTGAAAAGAGATGAGGATTTAAGACGGGAGGCTTTGCTGGCGTTAAAACCTATGAAGCTGGCCGATGCAGATCATTTTTTGCGCCAACGACGACCCGATATGGACCCGTGCAAGTCAATGTGTGAAGACCGTCGATACGAGCTGCCGAATGGTGATTTTTGCTCGACAAGATTCACAAGAATACAGTTTCGTGGGGTGGCGGGTGTGAAGCAGGTGTTTGACATGCTGGTTCAATATTTTTGCAACATTGAGATCAGTATTTCGGAGAAACTCGGCCACATTACGATCCGTGAAGACGACGACAGCGGTGACAAAGGCGTAACGCAGAACCGACTGGTTTCAACGACAGTTAACGGCTTGCGCTTGGAGTCGAATACAGTGCTCTTCTCACACTATTTTGAGCCAGACAAGGAGCTAGGTCACGAAAGGGGGCGAGGACTTATCGTTGCAGACTTCGTAGATGATGATGACAGACATCCGTATCGACCGAACGACCGCATCAGACGTGATATTAACGCGATTTTAGAGCTTACTTCGTACACGCGCAAGGTGGAGGCTATTGGTGGTGATTTGCGGGAGCAATTAGTGGCAGAAGAAGAGAGGGTTGTTGTTCTCACACGCTGGGTCTTTTCACAACTGCATCGACCTTCCTTCTACGTTTCGGCTACAAATTGGGAGGAGATGCGGTCGAACATGGATCGATGGGGCGAAACGATGCACCGTGTCATGGTGGAGAGTCTAACCCCCATCGGCTGATGGGAGGGAAAGGTTTCTTTGCCCGATGTTTCCACTGTAAAACATTCTGATCAATTGGCTCTGTTAAAGTAAGCGACACGATAGTTGCTGTGTTTACGCTAGCACCTATAGAACCAACGAAAAAACTACAGGTTTCCATTGCAATCAGCTGAATCGAGATGCAGGACGTCGAAGTCAAGCAAATCTAATTTCAAGATGTTTGCAAGGAGGAAGCTCATGTTCTGCGTGAAAAGGTTTTATGGATGGAGTTCAAGGTACTGCTCCAAGAAGGAGAAGGGCGAAGCACCCGTACAGTTAAGTCGCACCCATGAGTACCTTAAACACAGCAGTGTTTTTTTAAACAATGTCCACAACAATCCAAACTTGAATAACCCAAACTGGGTGGTTGGGTGATTGATATTTCCTATTGCATATTAATTCATAATTTCAATATATTATTCAATTATAGTAGTATGACGGAGCGGCGTAGTGGAGTTAAACGGCGCAAGCCTTCGTACCTTGCATATTAATTCATAATTTCAATATTTTATTCAATTATAGTAGTATGACGGAGCGGCGTAGTGGAGTTAAACGGCGCAAGCCTTCGTACCTGGTACGACAGGAGGAGGTGAAGAAGGTCAAGGAGCAACTGCTGATACTTCAGAAGAAGCTGAAGCGTCTACAGACTCGCCCTCGAAGCGCCAAAACCCAACTTCAGGATGCCATGGGAGTGAATACTTCCCTCCGAGATATTATACATGGCCAGCAACTGGCGGTGGCTGGCGCTCGGTCCATGCTGGCTGGGATGCAGGTAAGAAGAAAGTGTTGTTGAGTATTTTCTTATTAAAACAACTGGGTTTTATAATTTGTGTCGTGGATTTGTTTATTATTTTGATTCTGTCTACGTAGGAGAGACAGACTGGGAGTCCATTAAGCCGACATATTCACTTACCTAAAGAATGGTGGGAGCGGCGTCAAGTGCTCTTGAGTCTGAAAAGTGACATGATCCCTCGAGGTTGCCAGTATGTGGTGGCTCGAAGTCAGCATTTGGATCTAATGAAGCCGCAGCTCATGGATCATCGATACGAAGACGCTCAGGGCAATTTTTGCTGTGAGAGATTCGAGTTCTTTCATTTTACAGGTGTCCAGTCGATCAAGCAGGTGTTTGATGCTATTAAATACTTTATGCTGAACATGGAAATCACCATCTCGGAAGCTTTGGGTCATACGACAGTACGGGAGGACTATGACACTGTGGACGATGGAACGTCCATTTGGAACTACCGACTGCTTTCAACAGACAGCAACGAGATCATATCGGAAGTGAATAAAATCGTGCTGACGGAGTATTTTGACGCGTCGGTTGAGATGGGAGGTCAACCGTGCGCTGTGGTGGTCACAGACAGCGTCGATGTTGATGATCTATATCCTTACGATCCTCGAGAGAGGGTACGGCGAGATATCAGTGCGACGACTGTGTTGACGGAGATGAGACGAAAGAAGCACAAACGATCAGTGTCCAGCGAATGCGAAGAGCAAACCAATCACACATTAGGTTGTGACGGAGGAAAAGCAAGTAAAGATGCTGGTGTCTGCTCTACTGAGGAAGAAGAAGATGAGATTGTGGTTGTAATGCAACGTGCTTCGTTCATGAAGATGCACAAACCCGAATTCGACATCTCGAGAAGTGCGATGAGATCATTGAAAGAAGGTATCGCGAGCTGGGGAGAGGTGGAAGTACAGTCGATCCGAAGAGCTGTCAACGCATGATTTGATGAGTTCTTATCTTGCACAAGCACAGTAACGACGGCGGGATCTTTTCATCAAGAGCTAGTGGGGACTGCGGTGTGTCTAGGGCCCGTCACATTCGCCCACCACTTTGGAGCTTCACTACGGGCAGACGCGTGAGAGCAGACGGAAACAAGGGCCTGCGTCGTCCGATGCGCTAGAAGCCGACAATACCTGAACGGTGTTAAAGGCCGCATATCAACATATTGGTAGCGCGTAGTACGTGTAAAAAACAACTACTTTTTGCTTAATTGTGAGGACCAAAATACAAAGCGTCTTGCATTTGGAATTTCAAAGTTGAGTCGTTAAATCTCACTCATACACTCTGGGTTAGCAACACCATTCAGAGCGGTACAAACGATCATAGTGGTAAAGGAGGATATTATCCACGAGGCTGGGCGAAAAAATATCATATTTTCATCAGATTCGTTTCGTTCTGAACTGCTTAAAAAATGTAGGGCGAAGCCCGACAAACTGATCGTTAAGTGCGACAACGAGGTGACTAAGTCTCGACCGGGTATGCAACCAGGGCTCGGTAAAAAAGCATTGGAATTGTCAATGGTATTGTGCAGGAACTATATTGGTTGAAAGCCTGTGTAACTAAAGTTAAATTCCATTAACTATATTGGAGAGGTCGTGTTGGTGCGATATGATTGGTCGCTCTTACATGACGTTCCACATAGTAACGTGGTCCACTTAATATTTAGTCTCGAAAATCACTATAAGAACGCGCCTTAAGATCGAAGATGTGGCGCTCCTCTACGCTGCCACTTGCGGCTGTAGCTGCCGCCACTGCAATCGGTGCGTTCTCACTTCGCCGTCTCTCAAGTTCTTCTCTCTCGCTCGTCCACCGTCGAGTTCCAGGAAGTGTCGGGGATCTCATTTCATCACTAGAGACGCCCTGTTTACTCGTGGATCTGGACGCCTTGGAAACGAATCTCAAGCGTCTCCCAGTGTCTCTTAAAGCGTCCCCCACTATTTCAATCCGTCCACATGCAAAAGCTCACAAGTCCTCTGCTGTGGGTCAGTTGCAGTTGCATCTATCGAATGCCATCGGGCTATGCTGTCAGAAAGTAGGAGAGGCTGAAGCCATGTTCGCCGGCGGGATTCAAGATTTGTTATTAAGTAATGAAATCTATGGAGAATCTCGATACAAGCGGATGGCTACACTGGTTAAGAGTGGAGCAAAAGTGACGTTAATTTTCGATAGCGTCGAGACGGTCCAACAAGCTGCAAAAGTTGCGAAAGCGCAAAATGTCAAGTTTCACGCTTTAGTGGAAGTGAATGTGGGTCAGGACCGTTGTGGAGTGGACACCGTTGACGAAGCGGTGCAATTGGCTTTGCAAATTGTTTCATACGCTCCGGAACTGGAAATGGTTGGAATTCAAGCCTACCACGGTGCAGCGCAACATATTCGCGATTATGACGAGAAGAAAAGAGTGATTCAAGCAGTTGCAGAGAAGGCGAAAAGTGTGCGAGATGCACTGCAAAATGAGGGAGTAAAGTGCGATGTGGTCACTGGCGGAGGTACCGGAACGTACTTAATGGAAGCAGCGAGTGGCGTTTTTACGGAAGTACAACCAGGTTCGTACTTATTCAACGATGCGGACTATTCGCGCAACTTAGGGGAGGACGGGGAATTAGTGGAGGACTGGAAACAGAGTCTTTTTGTGCTGACAACAGTAATGAGTAAGAATCTCAAGGCTGCCGTGCCTCGTGCAGTTGTCGATGCTGGTACAAAAGCTGTGTCGTTAGACTCGGGGTCACCACTTGTCCACTCGTTAATTAGTGGTGAAAAAGTGCCGACGGTGCTGGAATACCACGGAGGAGGTGATGAACACGGAATCCTGAAACCCCCGCAAACTGATATCAAGAACGTGGAACTTCCTGCGCTAGGCAGCAAACTGCTGCTCATTCCCGGCCACTGCGACCCGACTACCAACATGTACGACCATCTTGTCGCCTATCGTGGTGATCGTGTTGAACAAGTATGGGAGATCGAAGCTCGTGGTCCTGGTAACTAGTTCGATGCAAAATGAGCTGATGATGACGAAAAATATAAAATTCGCTTTTCATTCTACTGAACATTTTTTTACTTAAATATTTACAGATCATTGAGTTTATCTGCATCTTCAGCAAGTTCTTCTCAAGCAAATCATCAACACAGTCCTCATAACTAAATCATAACTAAGTTTCCATCCAAAACCTAACCAAAGTCCTTCGACATCTAATGAAAAATGGAAGGCTAGTAAATCTCCGAGAGGAACATTAAAAGGTAATACTTCGAAGTATGCTACTACATAGTATGGCAGTCGTAATAAGCAGCTTTCTCCATCAGAGGTGACATGACGGCCACTATCTTCGCTGCGAGTTCAGTTCCGTCGCCTTCATAAAGGAAAATACGAGGAATTCTGTCGCTAAATTTATAGAAAAACGCGGTAAATGCCAGCGTAAGGACCAACGTACTACAGTGCACGCAAGTTTCGCAGTGGTTGGCATTCCAGCACCAAGACAATTACCAATTAGGATATTGCAGCGACACAGAGGCCATCAAACGCTGTGTAAACCAACAGATTCACATTCACGTACTGAGTGAGCTGCCACACATATACCACGTGTTTCGGTAGTAGACCGGAGAGGATCGTGAGTACTTCGAAAGCCCACAGTTCGAGGACTAACATGGGCATTCCAGGAACAACATACTACAAAAAGATGCCAATGTAGCTGGTAGCAATCTGGAAATTCCAAGGTTGAATCCACTATTGGCGCAAATAATGAGGACGCCACATAAAGTACGGAACAAGCAGCATCGGAATATCATGTTGCCGAGACTACAGCCAATTGCAATGCCGTAGAAGCCAATTGACGTATGATACGCTAATATGTAGCCTCCTGCGATATTGATTGTGTTTCCAATTGCTGCAAAAACAACAAGCGGAGTCATCACATTTTGAGCTTGCAACACTATTCGTGTGAATTCGTAGAGGTAGAGAAGGAATCCCAGGAAGCAACCATCGAGAGAAAATTTCTGCCAACCGCGCAACTTCTGCGTCCTGGCCTAATAATTGGAGTTTTTCTTCAGTAAAGCAGTTGATTGCAAACACAGGTAGGAGAAGAGACTTCAGGACGAAAACTCCAGTCTGAAAGTACACACCATTTTTTCTCTAGGCCTGTTAGCTCTATAAGTTTGCAAACAAAGAGTATTCAGTGCAGATGCAAGTCCAAATCCAAACCCCACTGAGAACGTGGAAATGTTAATCAACTACGCAGAGTGGAGTTAGAGAATTAACCTTTAGACTGTAGTTTGATAGTTCATAAAATATTCTAGGGTCGTACCATTATTGAGAAGGTGGCAGCGTCGACGTAGTGTTGCGCTTGAGGTGAATCGATGTAGCACAATACACATGCACCCAGGAAAAAAATCCAGCAATTTCGTTATCATAATATGATAACGAAATTGCTGGAATGTTTCCCTATATAGTTTAGATACTATCTATACGAAGGAAAATAGCATGTTATAGGTCATTTTGTACGGGATTGGACGGATATTGTAGCATACACACCACTAACCAACAAGTTGGAGCAGAATCTTGACTTCCTCCGTTAGTTGTCGTCTCGGATTCATCAAATAGTGGATACTTGCTCTTTTTGTAGTAGTGGTGAAGTATAAGCTGTGAGGGATCCAATACTGGTGCCTTTCCCACAACTAGAGATTTGGCGGCACAATGTTACTAAGCAATGCTTAGTAAGCATGGTGGCAAGATAGCAATTGTTACACTGTCCATTGAAAGTGAATGCCCGAGAATGACTCGTTAGGTGTACTTCGAAGTAGTTAGATAGCCGCCCCCCGTTTCTTTTTGTTTTAAAATTAGAAATGTTCGGTTTCGCGACAAAGAAATAGTTAACAGCAAATACGCTAGAGGGGTTAAATGTATTATCCTATCGGATATATACGTCGAAGATAAAGTTAGTACAACTTGGTGGAACTCTTAGTGAGAAGAATGCCGTTGCAGCAGCATAGATTCTACACGCAGCTTTTCCCCGCGAAACAGCTTTGTCCAGGCGAGCACCTTTGTCGCTTTCGTCGAATTCTTGGCCAGATTCTCGAAAACAGCGTTCCACTGCCCAGATTGATGACACCCTATTTTCCAGAGGCGTGAACTACACTGCCGCCCATACGCCGAATGTCACTGGCGATGTTCAACACCAACCTTATGACTGTAAGTATTAATACGTTTAGGTCATATCACTGGCGGTGCCATGGGCAAAATCATTAGGGTATCATTCGAGTAGGGCCCGACAGTACTGGTGGTAAATAAAAAATCTCTTACCAAGACGGTGGACCAGCTATAATAAAGGGCTACCAGTTCGTCCCATATTAAGCTTAGTTCGTTGCTATTCCAGCCTCTTGTCCTGAATTAGACCCATCTTGATTGTAAATCTAAATTAGCTACGAGTAAGTTACCGATTTTGGCCATCACTTTTAGCGACGCAAGCTGTTTTTAATTAGTGAGGTGTATTGTTTTCAATTAAATGTATTCGAACTCAAACATCAATTCCTGTTAGACCTACAAGTCTCCCTCTTCGATGTACTAATCCATCTTCACTCTGTCACAGATGGCCCCGACCTTAATCGTCTTGCGTTTGCTTTTAATAGTGGAGCCGTTTGCTCATAGTTTCCGATGCTGCTGAGTCGGCATCGAAACTCTATGGTTGGCAGTTTGTTTGGCGAATCAAATATAATACGAAAAATACCAATTTTATCAGTTTGAAATGGCAGGAAATGTTTTCTACTAGAAGTATCTCTTAGAAATGATACGAAGTTGAAGATTGGAAGGAGAAAAAAACACTGCGAAGTTATACAAGTAAGCAAACAAGTTGCTTACTCGCTACTGTTAGGAAAAAGCAGTTCGCTGGTAGCGGCGATATCGCCGCAGACAGAGCTTCTTGCTCGGCAAGCTCTGGACGGCGTGCCACTTCAGCTGAGTTGTCTTGAAGAAGGCCGTTCGAGGGGTACCGGTCACCGGTCCGGTGCGGCAGCGCGACCGCTGCCTGATATCTGCGGTTTCGAAAAGTGATATTTGGACGTATCTAACCGTAAAAATGGTAAATGATACATGTATTTGTATTAGTATGATTCGTCAAAATCTGAAAAGACCATTCCAAAGCTGCCTCAACCTGCTGTGTCGTAGGGTTTGTCTATCCTCGCAATTATCCTTCTGATCATTTTTGCGTTCAAGCAATTGGCAGTCAGGATGGGTACGAGTGCAATGGGCCCGGCTCACCTGAAATCGTTACCGGTAAGCAAAATTCTCAACGACCGCTATCCTCGATGTCCCGATCACTTTTACTCAGTTCGCAATTTAACTTCAAGCGCAACAAGACCCAGCAACACGAATCGTCTTCCTTGTTTTAAGTAGAAGATGCGTCTAAGCTACTTTCTGCTCGCTGCTCTGACTACGGGCGTAGCTTTTGACAACACTCTAGGGGCAGTCTCACCCGCAGAAATATCGCGAAAGGTGGCTTCTGACCTAGCACCTCATGACGACCTCGCTGGTGTCGCTGGTGACAACACGCGAATGCTTCGAATCGCAGCGGACGGAGATGATAGGAGCGACGATCTTGCACTTGGACAAGACAAGAAGGAGTCGGACGACGACGAAGACCGCGATCTGATTATCTCCACGGTGGATCGACCCAAGTACAGACGCTGGTTTAGGGCTGGCATGACACCGTATGATGTCCAACAAGTCTTGGGACTGACTAAGATTCGCCGTCTGTGGAAGCCGATCAAGAGACGTAGATACAAAGGATACGTCGTGTACTACACAGATTCGCCGTCTGTGGAAGCCGATCAAGAGACGTAGATACAAAGGATACGTCGTGTACTACACTGAGCATTGCCAAAAGCAAAGGTACCGGGCTTTCTGCCGGGCACATGCAGACAAGTAAGTGTGTGGTCAGAACAGAGAGAGACAGAAGCAACGGTACAAGACAAAAGAGAAAAGAAGAGCGCTGTGCTAAGTTGAAACTCTTGAATGAAACGTTGGAACATTCTACAGTGAATTTAGGCAAAGTGCATTTGCTACGCTTGACTCTAAATTCTTTTGTGTTACGATTTAATATATACGATATTATCGTGTACAGACCCGCCAGTTTTGCTCTCATGCAATCCGTGACAAAAATAAATGAGGAAGTAGCTGGCAAGGGGTTAAAGGGGTTAAGGACTCAAGCAGCAAAGTATACCCGTTATTGACGGCTATGCTACGCCAGAGTCTCCTCCGTTTCACTTTAAAGGAAAATGGGTCCGTTATCACTTCAGCGTTAGGAATTTGCCGTTTCTCGTCTTTCTTGTCGTGCGCATGCTGGTCCTCGAAGTTGGTCATTTTCAATTTAAAACCAAGATACAAGGACAGTTACTACCAAGCGTGTAGTGTTGGGCTCTACAAAGGCATAAAAAAAAACAAATCATTGACGGACTAAAGCTAATTGCTAGCCACTGTACACGACAAGAATGAATAATGAGCGCTTAAGATCCGAAAAGGTGAGCAGCCGCGAGACTTTCATACGAGTTTCGTCACCACAAACAGTCGAAAAAGCTGAAAACTTGGACGAAGTCGAACCCACAACTACCGAGGAAGTCGCGACTCAGCTCAAACTTGTCTGTCCCGTGGTGCGTCGATACTACTCGTACAAGAGCTTTGAGAAGTATGTTTATTAATGGTAGGTGGCTCGCGATAGGGTTAATGAATCCTCTGACTGCAGATGATTACGACATTCTTCGAGTTTCTTCCCGATTTTGTCTCAATGATCCTCGCCGGTAATATCGACTCGCCTAATTCGACGCAATACGTTAACGCTGCAACTTTTTCAATAATGGTTCGTCTACGAAACAAATGACCTAAAGAAGTCGAATTATTAACGATTGTCTTGATGTTATGTGTAGCTGCTGACCCTCACATCGACTGCCATTGGATTAGGACTGGCATCTGCACTCGATACGCTCTGTTCACAAGCGAACGGAGCTAAACGACTGGACAAAATCGGTCTTTACTTCCAGACTGGAGTTTTAGTCCTGAGTGTGAACCTCTTACTAGTCTTTACAACTAGCTGGTATGCAGAAAATCTGCTGATATTTCTAGGCCAAGACGCTGAAATTGCACGTCTGTCAGCAAGTTTCTCTCGATATATGCTTCCAGGAGTCCCTTTTCTCTACATCTACGAGTTAACACGAAAGGTTTTGCAAGCTCAAAACGTCATGACTCCCCTTGTCATCATTGCAATTGGCGGAAACCTCGTGAACGTCGCAGTTGGCTATGGATTAGCGTACCACACATCGATCGGTTTTATCGGTATTGCTATCGGTAGAAGTTTGGGGAACATGGTACTCCCTCTCCTTCTCGTACCATATTTCATGTGGCGACCTCATCACTTAAGCCAATGGTGGAGTCACTCATGGAACTTCAAGACTGCTACACGACACCTCAACATTTTCTTACGACTCGGTATTCCCGGTATGCTCATGAATGCAATGGAGATCTGGGGCGTGGAAACGCTCTCTATCTTGTCAGGCTTACTACCAGATAATGTGATGGCAGTTGCAGCTCATTCCGTGCTTGTGAACGTCAATTTGTTGATTTTCACGATTTTTTCAGGGATTTCAGTGGCAGTAAATATTCGGCTCGGTAATTGTCTTGGCGCTGGGTTGCCCAAGACTGCGAAACTGGCACGCACGGTTGCACTACGAATGACGTTTCTAGCGGCGTCAAGTTTTGCGGTTCTGCTCTACAGTTTGAGTGGAGAGATTCCACTTTTGTTCTTGGAAAGGGGAGCGAGTGCTGACTTGGCGTCGAAAGTGATGGCGATCTGGTCGCCTCTTACAGTGGTCGATGGACTCAATTGTGTCACTCAAGGGGTGTTTCGCGGTGCTGGGAAGCAAAAGTCAGCGGCTTTGGTCAATGCATTGGCTTATTATGTTGTCGGTATACCCACGGGAGCTTACTTGGCATTTCAGTATGATCTCGGTGTCGAGGGTCTGTGGTTTGGTACTGGCCTAGGTGACGTTCTAGCCGTCATGAGTTTAACTGCGCTGATGATGTACTCTTGGAATTGGGAAAGGCTTGCAAGCAAAGCGACTGAGCGTGCGAACTTGTAAATTTTCTTAACATCGCTGACCTCAGAATTGTATTAATACTCAGTGCAAGCAACTGTAGATAATAAATCAAAAATATGTAAATATTCCTTCAAGTAGTTTTTTTAATTCGACGTACAAGGTTTTCTGACGCGAAACCCAGTCGTTCGAAAATGTGGGGGACTGACTACAAAAGACTCGCTTGACTTACAACTGCCATTTTGTGAAATTGTAGAAATAGCTGAATGTTCGCTGCTTGCTCAAATGTCTAGCATTTTAAAACTTCATCGACATAACGTCCCAATATCCTAATGCAATGCGGCCCACGGAATGATTGAAGATCTCACTACAATAATGGTTTTTAGTACCTAGGCTCACCGAATGACAGGCAATCCAAGAGTTTCCCGCACACATTTTAAAATCAGATCCCCCCACCGGATATGAAAATTGCACAGCTCGTCCCAATCATGACTTGATATGGTCACAGCAGGCCGCCGCACAATGTTGAGCGCCCACCGTGTTACAACCACCACAAGTTCACCTTCTTCCTCACTATTGACATCAGTGGTACAATTAGTTTCGCGGTAAGACGTCACCATCGTGGCTGTCGTAGTATCGCGTCTAATGCGCTCATGAGGTCTGTATGGAAACCGAGTGTCTTCGTCCACAAAATCAGACGCCATGATGGCGTATCGACCATTCTCAGCTAGACACGAAGTTGCATCCTGAATTTGCGCACAGTCCGAGAACAGCACGAGGTTCGTCTCAAGTTGCGCTCCATGGTGCGTCTGAGACACAAAGCGCATTTGTGATAAATTCTCGTCTCCGATCTCATCATCTTCTCGTATTGTAATGATGCCAGACGACTCCGAGATAATAATCTCTGCATTGAAAATCGCTTGTTGCAATGCTGTAAAAACTTCCAGTACCCCTCCTTGTGCACCACGAAATGGAGTCACATCAAACCTTACGATGCAGTAATCTCCTTCCATCGTATCATAACGTTCCTCCTGAAAATACGGTGTCGTGGGACTTAATCCTTTCGATTTCTCGAGCAAAAACCTTCTTGATTCCTGTAATTTTGGGCCTCTCAAGGCGTTCAGCGTCCTCATCCGTTCGTCTCTATCCAACCCAAGTCGTATCCTCGTCTCAGTCGGATATAGGCGATACAAACTCTGCTGATTGTGGCCAGCTAACATGGCTTGAGCTCTCGCCAGCACCAAGTGTTGCTCATGTACTGCTTCTCGAAGTACTGCACTCGTGGCTACTTTCTTCTTAACGGAATGCGTCTCGTCCCCACTCTCTACCATCGTTTTAAATTTGAGCATTTCCAGCTTTTTCTGTAGCTTTTCTAACTCCAATTCCAGCTCATGCAGCTCCTCTTTGCGGATTGTGTGTGTAGCTTTCCGTTTCTTGTAGATTCTCTTCTTTTTAGCAATTTTAACGGCCTCAATAGGTTCGTAAGGAGACTTCGACTTGACGACGCCGTCCTTTGCTTCGTTTGCACGGACGGATAGACCTCTGAGCGCCGCAGCGGCGTGGCGGTCGGCGCCATACGCTTCTCCATCATCCTCGGCGCTGTCTTGGCGCTGAAAGCGGCTCGGGAAGGCGCGCGCGGACGCGGAATAGGACCTCTGGAAATGCTCACCAATCGACACCATGACGGACTCACTTACATGTTCCGACAGTACATACAGTTGTATATATAACAGTCTCGGATTGGATAAAAATGCGATTTTGTGACACGAAAACTGAAGGTCGCCATTTACATCAGGAGATTTATATTTAACCCCTTGAGGCGTGGTTTTAGGACTTTGGCTCGAAGCAACGCGCCAAAGCATTCTGAAACCTGCTTTCAACTGCACTAAATGTACGCCCTTTATATTCGTAAAAACTAGCGTATCAAAGCTTTAAGCTGGGGTCTCAACTTGCTTGGAATCAGGGTTGGAGTGGGGATAAATGGGTCGGGATTAAACCATTTTATCCTCCGACTGGCTCAGGGGTTGATAAATTAGGGTTTAATCCCGACCCATTGAATGAACCCACCCACCCCATGTTAGTAAGCCCACCCCAGCTCAACAAGCTCACATGGTAACCACAGACGCACATCTAATAATCATTTGGTAGTTACTTGAAACGTGTTGGAACTCTCTCTGGGAATATGTGGATGTTGTACCTCTCCTTCTGACAAAACCATGCTGAAAGAATAACTGTTACAAGGTCGCTTTATAGGCGTCTTTAATCATTTAACGACGCTGTTAAGGATCGTTTCCGAGATTTGACCAGAGCGATCGCGCATTTCTCGAAGTATTTGAGTGGAATAACCGAGATCTGAGCTGCTGATGCAAGTGAAAGTCCAGCGAGTAACAACGACAAATTCAGATTTGGATCCGTTATCTGTTGCAGTGAGCTGAGAGGTGACAAGGACTACAGAGATCACATCACGCTGAATACGTTCGTGAGAACGATACGGGAAGCGATCGTCTAGATCCACAAAGTCGGCAATTGTTGTATAGGATGCAAAATCCAGAATGAACTGATTGTTTGGCTTTTACCTCTACATGCATTGCGCA
>JAIKVB010001379.1:0-13391 GCA_024679045.1 Phytophthora brassicae
CGCTTTGGGTGTTATGTGCAGTGTAGGAAAAGTGCGAGATATCCGGTGGATTAAACACCAGCCACGATTCCGTCAAGAGGGGTTCGAACTTAGCTAACTGGTCGCCCTGATTACCGGTGACCCAAAAGAGAACGCAGCACGCTTCGCAGCAACACCGAGTCAGTGACTCGCGAGGTGGAGACGATAATAGGCAAGGAAATCGTCCGGCCTGATGCTGGACGGGTGTCGAACGGATATGAGCACCACCTGGCTGTCTTTGGGTGCTACTTCGTCAGAGGTGAAGGCTGCCACCCGTTGCTGTCCATGACCCCGGTGGTGCAAGATGCTAATGATGATGACTCGATAGACACCCATTTATGTGCAATCGAGGCCTCTTTACCTTTTATTAGTAAGACCCTATCCCAATGAATATTTATAGTATGTGACAATTGCGCTGTCAACAAAAGACTCACTAATTTGACGAAACAGTATTTTATTTTTCAACAGTCGCTTCGTTGGCACTTTACCATTGGTCAAGACAAAATCAACAGTCTCTACCATTGGTCAAAAACAAATCTCGAAGAATAGTTAATTTGTTAAGCTACTTTAACTATAACTAAAAAGCTGCATAATTTAAACTTAAACTGGAGACCCCTGGTATTACCTAATACATATAATATATGTTATATAATACATTTTTTCATATTAATCTTAATATAGATATATGTTATATATCAATATTAATATGAAAAAATGTAAATTGTTTTTTTGTGATCAGACTCGCTACCCCACGAAGACCAGTGTTTCTCCTGGCGACACGATGGGGGTGCTTCATCTTTTCATTGCGGTGTGCTTATATATGAATAGCTCGCTGAGCTCACGCCATCTCCTCCATCTCAGTGCAAGCTGAAAGTTTTTTTCTAAGAACTTGCAGACTTTCAATCTGTGACAATGGCAGTGCAGAGTGCCGATAGCTACCTGCTCGGTGCTTGCGATTTGCCGGATGGACTTATTGAGAAGTAGCTCAGTACGAGGACATACATCGTTACGTCAATTGCCACTCGCATTTGCTGCATTTACCAACTAAACTTCCTTTGTTTTATTTGATGATTAGAACCATGACCAATGTCGTCTATCCCCCACCTTTCGCTGCGAGTTCCTTGATGAGAGGGTGGATGCTCTGACGCGCTTCAAGCATTAAGCAATATACTCTCTAGTTCACATCGGAGATCAAATGGGTGATGACAAAGGTGAAAATGCCGGAAGCGGATTTGCTGAGCGCATACTGAAGCACCGCAAGACAGCATTCCCCATCACGTCGTACGTTTTTGTCTAGGCAATGCCGCCAACCTCCAACCTCTTTGAACAGCTGTTCAGTACGGCCCGGGCGACGCTAGGACATTGATAACAGGCACGGCCTTGGAATTGCTCCTGTTTCTAAAGACCAACCTTCTTACTGGACCGCACGTGTCGTTGACGTGTGCGTTTAGTACCGCGCAGGAACAGGTCGCTAACTACATGTACGCGTCTAATAAATACAAAAACTTCCAAGGGACCAGGAAGCTAACTACGCGTCTATAAAACCCAAAATTCTTTCCAGAAGACGTAAGGCCACGCCTCTCTAATGTCATTGCACTCTTAACCAGACAGCATAGCGCGACACGGGTCCATGTCGTTTTGAGAATTTAGATGCTGGACAACCCGTTTTTGTATGAAGATAATTTTCAGAAAACCTGGTCCCTGTCATCTTAATGCCGCATGTGCCACCGCCGCCGCATGCGTGCCTTTTTTTGTCAAACGCCGCATGCGGTCGCACGACCTCCTGTCCAATCAGAGACCAGTATTTGGTCGCATGCGGCCGCATGATTCGGTTGAGAATGGGCCTAAGGCCTATGCGGTTTCTCATCGAGACAACACAAGGCGCCCACCACGACCTTCCCAGCTTCCCCCGATTCAGTGACGGAGCTAACGGACTGGAAATCAGAAATGTATAAGCATGTGATATGTCCCATTTCTTTGATTTATAGCCGATTAGGCTCTATATAATCACGATCGCCCGTCTTTAATATAATATATTATATAAACAGAAGGTCAGTCTGATTTGTAGTAAATCAGCCCCTGGATATAGAGCGCATGTTACCGTCGACTTAGCAATAAATAGATTTGAATGCCCATCTGACAGTGGACATTCGCGAGTATTGCTATATGTATACACGGCTTGGGTGATACTTATATTAGTAAACGGTCGAATACAACACGTATTGCGATTGAAGCTTGAAATGAATATTTATGCATCTCTCCGTATTCCTTTGGGGGCGCAGACTGTGAAAGTTTTGCTTGCTCGAACTCGAACGGTGCTAGGCAATATTTAGAGCAGAGCTATAAAAACTCTCTCTCTTCATCGCTTATGATTTGCACACTGGACGTTTTACATCCAGAACTCGGATTTAATTTTTCTATCAACTTTAATATTAGTGGTTCTCAGGTCTGGCAGCAGCAAGAAAAGCATCGCATAGCCACCTGCGAATTTTGTCCAATCATACACATGTCCAACTGAGAACCCCATTTCGATAGAAGGCAGACAGCAGCAGCATACCCCAGAAGCAACACAGCCCATTTACTCGTCGTGTACCACCAAGTTAAACTCTCGGAGGCCTTCAGATCATCGCCCTTCCCATGCTCAGTTGACTGTGCCACCCAGACCCGCCATTTCAGCTCGTTGTGTTGCCCGCGGAAGAACCCAATCCAGCTTGACTTGTTGCTTGTGATAGTACAGCAGGCTCCCACGTCGAGTTATGCGTGTCATCCGTCGTGCGTCGTGGAGTATAGACTTCCTCGGTGTGTAGCTCGTGAACGAGCAGCTGTCCTCCAAGTCCAGCACTGTGTGCTCCGGGTCGATCTTGAGGCTCCCGATTGTCGCTTGTTTGTGCAGCGCGTGGTGGAGACCAGGATTCTAAGTCCTGTTCGGCGTACAGCTCGTGTTGGGGACCCAGACCCCCGCGCTCAGCACGGCGTGCAGCTTGTGGTTCATCCGCAGGGTCTACAGCATACAGCACCTGGTGAACGTTTAGGTGCCGCATCTCACTACAGCTGGCTGCAACTGTCAAAAGATCAAGTAAGTGGCGCACACTATCATGCTACGAAAGTTAAAGAGAGCTGTTCTGATTAGCGCTTACACGCAACTAATATACTACCGATTGGGTGCTATGAACGCAAGGCTACTTTACGACTTCAATGACCCGCAGGAAGAAGATTTTGACTTCGCTGTACTGGCTGGGTTTCATCAGCTCCTTTAAACGCTCCGCGTATACAAGTATCAAGGACGCTAGCGTTTTGGCTACTTCATGACCGAATGCAGCGAGCGTTAATTTCAGAGGTCATTTCGCCTAGAGCGCTACCCATTCGGCAGCTGGTCACGTTTATTAGCGACATTACAATTTTCGAGAGTGGCGGGAGTTCGAAGAACATGAATCCTCCGTCGGCCCAGCTTCTAGTATATTTGAAATAATTAGGACTCTAGGCTCTGACGCTTGCATCGAGCAGCTTGGCCAGACATTTCATGTGAGTGGCGAGCGGGTGTCGTGTGCGCTGATGGATCTTTATGATGACGTTGTCCGATGTCCTACTAAAGACAATCGATATAAAATTGCAGAACGAATTCAGACAGACTTTGACTTCCCGAATTGCATTGGTTTAGTGGATTGTACACTGTTGCCGCTGGATTCAAGCCCATGCTCAAAGGTGAGAATTACTACTCGAGGAAAGGAGGCTACCTTATAAACGCACTACTAATTTGTGATGATGGTGCTAGGGTCACGTATGCATTAGCTGGCTGACCTGAGTCATCGCACGACAACAGAGTCTGGGCGAACTCGAATGTCTGCATAAAACCCGAGCGTCCCTTCGATAAAAAGCAGTACTTACTTGGCAACTCCGCATTTTCGCCTTCAAAGTGCATGGTTCCGGCTTTCAAGAAGCTTCCTGGCGTTACAACTACACGGGAACGTGACTTCGTCAACACAAAGCTGGCTAAGATACATATAAGAACTGAGCACTGCATTGGGCTAATCAAGGGACGTTTCCAGTTTTTCCGAGGTATTCAGATCGTCATCGGAAAGAAGAGGCATCTACGCCGCATTCTGCGTCTATTCCGTTGTGCGTTGGTGCTGCACAACCTCCTTCTACGAGATCCGCAGCCGGATGAGCTCGTAGATGACGTCGAGGCATAACTCAGGTGAGCTTCAAGACATAATGAAGTGTTCGTGGCCGGCGAGGGCAGCTGTGAATGTGCAAATGGAGACGGACGTAGGAATCAGCTTTTTAATTACCTTGTCGAGCAAGACGGTCGATTCTAATTCTAGGTATTCGGAAGCGAAGAATCCAAAACAGGTCACAGCTAGGTTAGGTCTCGGATTAGGTCACGCACAAACCTATGTTAAATACATATTCAACTATTTACAGAAATAGACTGGGTCTCAGCAGGGTGAACTTCGAGGGGCGTCCACGGAGTCTATATGCAGCTTTCCGAGTTAATTTTAAGCCAGTCTAGGCCAGGGCTACCCGAAGGAAAGGCTGGTACATTGCTGCAACTTTTGCTTTTTTGTTGTTGGCGCAGGCCTCGAAATTGTCCAATGTGAGACCTGACCCACCTGTGACCTGTAATAGACACTACCTTCGGAAGCACTTGGTTAACCTCATCATCAGTCATACCCTCCCCTCTAAACTGCTTACGACATCTGGCAATCTCCATTCGTAGTGCAATCTCCGCTTTTCGTGCTTGTGCTCGCTCTTGTTCTGCTTGGACCAGCGAAAGCAGGACGCGAAATCGTAACTCTTCCTCAGCACAAGCAATGCGGCGCGCTTCGAACTGGGCATTTTGTTGCATCTACTCACGCTTCATCGCCACTGATTCGTCGTTCATCTGACTGGCACCCTCCCTCTCCTGCCTTTTCACCGCGGCGTACGCCCAGTTAAAGTCAGTCCACGCAGAAGCCGCGTTGACTGTACGGGTACTTGGTGGTCGGATTGAGCTGATCCGTCTAGCAACATGGATGCGTTAAAATTTAAGGTGAAAGTGTCTCCAGCTGGTCGTTTGGTGTTTGAGGAACATTTAACTGGAAATGTACTCGAGATTGAATACAAATGACGAACGAAACTGGTGGTTTGTCGTAAACAATATGTCAACGAGACACAGTCGTGGTATTTGCAGACGAACGAAACTGGTGGTTTGTCGTAAACAATATGTCAACGAGACACAGTCGTGGTATTTGCTGGAGCGCAAGAAACTCGACGCTTCTATTACCAGTCCTGCCACATTTGACCCACTGAGTTTGATTGCAGCCACTAAAAATGAAGGAGCTAGACGTCGACAGTTGATAATTCATTATCTGAGGTATGGACAATCAACTGAAGACATGAGCGCGATTCTTACGTTAATGTATGGCTCAACTACCCCTCAAGCCGATGAAATTTATTCGGATGTAATTGGTGCTGAACGTTAACAGCAATTTCTGCAATACCTTGAAGCTGGCAAAACTGCCGAGGAAAGTGGTGCTATTCTGACTCTTAACCTCTGGCTCGTCCATCCATACGACAAGAAGTACGAAACCTCTTTGGACTGTTGTGGCAGATAGATTGGTCCATGGAGACCCTCGCGCGCCAAATGTGATTATTAATGGGGAAGTGCCTCTCTGGATTGATCTTGTGGGAGTGATGGAAGCGAGTCCCACTTTGAGGCGAATTGATGCCGAAATTCTCACACGGTCTATACTCAGTGTCACTCGGACCGTTTTGTTGCATCCAGCGCTGAAGCAGCCGATCACCAAATATGGCAGAAGTGCTACGCGAGAAAATGTCAATCATTTGGCTGATGTAGTCTGTCGAAGTCAGGCATTTTCAGATTAGCTGCAAGTTCTTTTAATTATTCAAGGGGTTAACCCCTTGCATCCGAAGAATATACTTATATTTTTGCGCATTTTTTTTCAAAAAGGACCCTGTGTCATTCTAATAAGGATATTTAAGTTTTAACAATAAAATTGGTGTGGGTAAAAAAGATTATTAAAAAGTAGTTTATTAAGCCAATTAAAGCGACGTAGATATACAGTACATGTAATTTAAATCTCAGGTGACAAGTGGAGCTCTTGTGCAGAAAACGGAGAACTTGTCGAGCCAGCGCCGTCGCAAACGTTGTGCAACTTCTTATCATCTTACTTTGCCGAATTGAAGGTAAATGGATCGTTCAGGATTCGGTACTATTGCTTGGACATAAATTCCATACCGAAGGTAGTGGCCAGAAAAAAATGAAGAGACGTCTGGAACTTCACGACTATTAGGAGCCTTGATAGTACACAGCCATCCATCTACACAACCAACACACCCTGTTAAAATATTATGTTTACTAATGCCGGCAAACTGCGAAGCTGCTTTCTTAATTGATGCAGTGTCGTACACTGGAGCTGTGATACGATACAGTGGGTGAGTGCATATTGCTTCCACGACTTCCATAACAATAGCGTAAAATTCAGACTTGCTAACCCCAGCAAGTGCTCTAATTGAGTGGTAGGAGCCACCTGCCAACCAGGATATTGTCGAGAAGGAGTCACGGCTCCCCTAGAGGTGATGGGACCGGACACGCCACGATACGTGCTATTTTATGCGGGGTCGGCAACTGGTCGCAACATGCACGGTGGGAGTGGGGCTACTGTCATTCATGTATCCGCAAACCGGATATAGAGGAGGATTGTATGAGTGGCGAGCATGTCTTACGCTAGTGGTGGAGCAACCATAGTGGAGACAGCGATGAGAGGATTATTGGAGGGGTTAAGGGCTTGCGCGGACCGGAAGTACTGGCTGCTGCAGGTGGTCGGTACGAGCAAGGTCACAATGGAGCAGTTTGAGCAGAGAAGGCAACCGCGCTCCAAGAGAACACGAATACTATTTTGTAAATGCAAAGCAGTATTGCAGCATTTAAAAGCGGTGCGTTGGGTTTTACACCCACGGGAGTGCAACAGGATGAATGCAGTTGGCTGCAATGTCCACATCAGAGACCACAAGTAGACAACGGCATCTAGACGGTCAACCTGAGCAAATGACAGAATTGGAGAAGGTATGGCAGCACTTGCGTACGGACATGGACTACGGGGCTGACAGAATGGACAACGCTGCACAAGCGGTAGCAGCGGCCACACGTCATTAGACACGGCACGAGACGGGAAAGTGAAAACTTAGACCGGGATGAATAGCTAGCGGGCGACATAAGGGCGTCGGCTGGAACGGACATAGGAAGTCGTTAGATACACTAAGTGACATCAATGTACCTCATTTCAAATAAAAAAACCAGGATATGGTCATTTGCACTTTGTTTGAAGTCGTTATCACATCAATGCCCGTTCTGTTGGGCGACTTAACCTCATCTCGCCGCAGCATGGGCTCCAGCGACTTCACAAGCTCTTCGAAAGCGTTAACCCCCATTCTGTAATACCTCTCAAACTTCCCTCTTGAACAAGTCGATCGCGGTGTGACTCCCAGTCGAGACGCTTGCGAACGACAACATTAGACCGACGCCGTCGAAACTCGATTACAGCTATGACGACTACAGCACATACGACGACGCATGAAACCTTCATGTGGTGCGACCTGTGATGATCCGTGATCCGAAAGCGACTACTGACCCGAAATTGGATCACCAGAGCCTATCCACCCTCCATATGTATTTTGGGCAGCCAATAAGAAACTCTCAAAATCGATTAATGATCCCGCCTTACGGTAGTCACAAATTGAAAGTTCTTTACAGATGGAACGCAGACACGGCCTTTAAATTAAGACGGTTGATTCCGATCTCAAATGTTTGTTCTTTGTTTTTAAAGACTTACTACTTAAAGAGTAATTAAAGAGTCTCAAGAGGCAGTGCCGAATGTGCCTAGCGTCCGTCAAACTACGATGGAGATCAATAAGCATCGAAAAGGTGGATAAACTGTCCCCAACAGTTAAGCTTTTAATCTCGTGGCGTCTCGACATTGGTGGTAAGATTACAGTCAGTTTTCTCGGCTCGGAAGAGTTAAAAGTACCAGAGACTATAGCTCTAAGCTCAGTGATGACTTAAATTCCCCACCGTAACATGATTTTCTTTAAATCTAGTCGAACTCTCCTAAAACCGCTGAAGAATCTTCTGAAGCTTGTACAGAGCTTCGGAAGCACTTGGACGAGCCTTTGGGTCCGACAACACAACACACACGCAGAACCTAGCTTAACCATCTCAGATAATGCTCCAGCTGTAAACTCCACACTTAACGACCCCATCGCCACCATCTGCAGGATTGCGGCTTGTGGACGTTTTCGCTCTGCATTGTTCCTGTCCTTCACGTTCGAATACGGCAGCTTTTGTGTATCTAATTCACTGAGCAGTACACCAAACGAGAACATATCTGCAGCCACATCATATTTTTCACCAAGCATCACTTCAGGCGCCATCCAGAGCGACGTGCCAACCCCAGCGGTCATTGTTGCATCGATTCTCTCTCGGGAGACCCCAAAGTCCGTCAGTTTTGCATCCAAGTCGGGTGTTAACAGGACGTTCTTGGACTTGAGGTCTCGATGGATCACAGGCAATTCCAACGAGTGCAAGTAGGTCAACGCGTGAGCAACATGGAGCGCAATTTTGACTTTCTCGTAGTCAAAACCTTGTGGCTCGTTAGTCTCATCGTAATATGACAAAAGAACTCGCAAGTCGCCACTAGCCATGAACTCAGATAGCACGCAGAGATCATTAAACGAATCCCATGCTACACCGATGAACTCCACGATGCGAGTGTGTTCAAGACCAGCAATCATTTTAACCTCAGCGAGAAAAGCATTGACATGTTGTACACTGCGTCGAGTCTCTGGTAGTAACATCTTGATAGCAACATCCTGTCCATTATAGGTACCTTTGTAAACCTCTCCGTAGCCTCCGCGACTAACCAATACAGCTGCTTTCACCTTTTCACGTGGCACTCGCCAGGAAATGATAGCTTCATCGTCCCAAAGGTTGGAACTGCTGTCTGTCGGTCGATTCACGCGTTTGACTGACCTGGTGGGAGGCACGCCTTTGACTAACCAGGTGGGAGGGTCAGTTGTAGCTGGAGTTGGAGTTGGGGTTGGTTTAACATACCGGTACCCAGCATCAAATTCTTCTTTTTGGGACGCTTTAATTTTTCGCCATCTCTGGTAAAAGCACACTAGATACATAAGAAAAAAAGCTCCAACGATTGATCCCGTCGCGATAGGAGCAGTCGTCCCAGACGACAAACCCGAGGATGTTAAGGTACTACTGTAGTAACTTTATAGGAGCGTGATCCAGACGATGACGCTGAAGACGATAGATCCGTCATGAATGAGCTATCATTGAGTCTTCTAGCACCAGTGCCTCCATTTTCTCCCACGGACTTAGCCAAAATGGGAAACATCCAGCCACTTGGAGCGGTAACACACTCATCTGAGGGTGAGGTGCAGATGGTGCACATTTGGCTGTAGAGCTCACGCTTGCAGCCGAATTCCGAGTTACATTTCTTCACGTTGAGATAGCATGGAGGGTTCTCGGCTGTCAGTTCTTCAGGAGTGGGTAGAGGCAGCATTCGTGAGATCTTATTGTCATCCAGAGGAGTGTTCTTGAAATGACCTTTTGTTAGATTAGCGTAAGCTTCCAATACCTTCTTAACACGCTCTACGTTAGCGTCTTTGTCTAAAGGATTCTCCCAGAAAGAGATACCAGCGATCCATTCACCGTCTGTTGTGGCCTCGAACTCAACACGACCGTCCTTGCAGAACTCAGTAAAATTTGTATACGTTCTATCCGTCCTGCTGCTAACCATCGAAGTGATACCGACAAGGTCGTCTAGAGATAGGAAGCCGAGTAGTCGGTAGTTGTACGTGCAATTGACCCCGTCCGGCATGACATCCATATCACAAAGACCATAACGTGTCGTAGCACGACTCTCCTCCGTCTTATTGTTCCATGTCTTGAGAGGACACGAGTTTGGAAACGAGTACCAAAGATTGTTTGGATATGGAGCACGGGGATCCACTGCTGTGTCCATAAGCTTAGCACCCACAAAAGGACCGATGTTCGGTTCACCGTTCGTGCCGTTAAAATAGTGGCACTCAACAGGAATGTCTTCCGAGTTTAAGTCATCCGAAAGTGGCGTACATTGTCCAGCGGACATCGGGACCATCGGGCCGTACTCGTTCACATCTGCCGTGTCTTGAAACAGTGTCAGGGTCTCATTTGCCTGCACAATAGCCATCTCGTAGAACACAATGTACGCCATATTACTATTTCGTGTGCATCTGTCCTCCGTCGAGCGGGTTTTGTAGTTGATTCCTTGGGCTTGCACGTACATGAGGACACCTTCCACAGACGTGGCAAACAGACGTGGCATTGACCGTGTCCAATGAAGCGAGGAACTGATTTTCTGCTGTCGAAGCGAACGATGAAACGAACCGGTCGTTCTCCAAACTCCACACGGGCATGTCACTTTGTACACGAGCCACTACCATGTGCACGGGGGTCATTTGGTACGCGTTCGAATTGGTCGGCGTTGAAGTGAGCGTGGACATGAAATCATTGGCGGTCGTCGCCGCAATCGCGTTCACCAGGATGATCCCGATCACGATACTAAGAGCAGAAATCTCCATCGCCCCCAAGGTAAATTTGTAAATGAGTCCCCAACTGTGACGCCTGCCAAGACGAACCCATTAGCTTCTTGGGTGAGCAGTAAAATTCTGAACGGTTTTCACTGCCAAGATATAACAACACAAATGCATTGCTGGCATTCAGCCTGTGGATCCTTTCCTGACTGAAACTGTCTGCACCAGCAGGCTGGCAGCAGGCGTATATACATCAATTCTAATAAACGTGTATAAACATCCCAATTGTCTGTTTATACGACCGGGTGGCGTATATACAGAGGCAAAAAACGGGTTATATGTAGCCCCCCAGCAAAAACCTCACTCGCCCAAATAGTAGCCCCTTTATATACACCAGTCGTCTGTTGTGAGCTTTGCGGCAACAAGGTGTTCGTTCATATTAGTGCACTTTACTATCTGTATAAGATCTCGTAGTATCCTTGCCGGCATGCAAGCCAGCTGTACACCATGTTGGAGTTGTTTCGACGTCAAATTCTACTGCATATTGTTGTTGCTGTACAACTCGCTCAGCAGCATCAGGCGTTCGATTTCCGAAGTCTTCCACCTGGGATCCAAATCCGCGAATTTCGCGATCATATCTGCAATAATGACACATCGGTGCTTCGATACTGATCTCTACATCTCGCTATAATTTCGTCCACTTGAAGTTCTCGTTTGAAAAATACAAAATTTTCTTCACCCCACCCTCCTTGAGCTGCTTGCAACTCAGGATCTTCGAGAACTTATGAATATCTTTTAAAGCTCTTGTTCGTCGCTCTATTTATCGTCAGATTATATCTTGCCTCGTGTTTCCTTTTTTAATTTTGACCACTAGTCTCCACCAGCGAAAAATCTTCTCTTTACTATTTTTCCCGAGAAATGCTGACAAAAAGACTGTACGAGGGACTTTCATATGAAGTAAATAGAAAACAGCTTCACATCTAAAAACCTCATGATCGTGACGATAAATCCCCCAACCCATTGCATTCGACACGCAGCGAGTTGTGTGGAAATTAATATATTTTTAGTCTTTAGCCTTGGAACGGCTCTACGAACGACGCGTTTGCTCGCTTTTGCTCTGTTGACGCTTTTTCCAACCCGCAGATTCGACGCAGCATCTTCAGCTCTCGCTACAAGTACTTGGTTGTATCTTCTACGGAATTGTTGGCAATGAGTCAATTAATGAGGAAAAAGCTTTCGCTACAGACAAAATTTGTTCTTTCACCTCATGATGAGATACCCGGTGACTCCTGTCCAACGCTTCTTCTTGAATATGACGTTATAGCGAGAGAACTCTGTTATCGCACTACTTCCAGCGTCAGAATGATAGTTGGTCCTTGCTCGTACATGACGAGATGAGTCTGGTGACGAGGGCAAAGACTTCGCATCCTGTTTAGAAGCTTCATCACTCGCTGCGGGATACTTTTCTCCACCTGAGCAGCACAAAAGACCTCGCATGAGTCACTTACCGACGGCCTGACAGCATATACGCCGCCTTCTGCACTGTCAAATCCGCGTCTAAAAACTCTAATAGAAGACCTATCGAGAGCAGCTGGCAGCGCAGTGCATACTGAAACTAAATCAGATTTTCACCGGTAATTACTAGTTCGATTTCGTAAAAACTGTTAATACGCACTGTAAAATGTGTATATACAGTCTAAACTATATGAACGTTACTAATCGAACTGTCACTACATGTACCAGCACTGGCACCAGGGGTCGCAAAACAGTGAGCTATTTGCAGCTGTCGGCGACAGAAATTAAAATCATAATTAACAATATTCTAGTCCACACAATCACTTATCTAGGAAAAACGTAGGATTTTTCTCGGGTGAAAAATACTTACTTTCTATTGGTGAAGCTAAGGAGCTTTCTCCCAATCAGGGTGCACTAAAGAGCGCTTTGGGTCTTCTTGACGAGCGAGGTTCCGATGAACTGGGATACTCGCCTTCGCTTTTAACGGTTTATGTCCGTTCTACAAGCTCAAATTAGATGCGGATTGGCTCATTTTAAAGCACGAATTCTGCTGATTCAGATGGTATTATTTGTATCGCATATTTTCAAATATTGAATCATCTATGGCCGTCGAAATTTGGTGTATCAATGCGAGTGGCCAGTGGGTGCCTTCCAAAACCCTCATAAAAAGGTTTGGTTCCTGGGGTTAGGGTGTATAAAAGGGGTCACCAAACTGCCTGACCAAACGCCAATTGTTTGCAAACGCCAATTGTTTGGTCCCACCAAAAAATGGTCGGACCAAACAATTCGTTTTATAAGCTTTAATTAGCTTTAATCTCCCCCTAATTCAGCAACTGAACAAACAGAGCACTTGGATTCAGTATACAACCAAACCATACCTCTATCTGGAAAGATGATTTTTGAATTCTGCATATCTTTGAAGGCCCCCTTTTGAATCGGAGTGCGGGAAGGAGCCATCTCCGTTCACACACTCCTGGCTGTCGTATCGGGCTCTCCGACGTAATTTGTAGCTGGTGTCTCGCGGTACCATCACCTCACTCCTGTCTCCCGTCTCCGCGCATACTTGAAATCGGCAAGGTCGAGCTCTCTATAATCCACGTTTCTCCTTGTCCCTCACGCGCACACATTCTGTTTAAAACGTATTAAGGTGTCCTCTACATAGCTAACTTGAAATGTTCTGATGTATGCAATAGAGGTATTGGACCGCTACGTGCTTCTGCAGGCTTCCTGACTCGGCCAGTGATACTTGAGTATTCATACCAAATATTCTTACT
>JAIKVB010001380.1:0-13377 GCA_024679045.1 Phytophthora brassicae
GACGCAGGGCGTCTGTCAAGGTTTAAAGCTACGCTTCCTCTAAGCAAAGGTGCGTGTGACCCCGTCACATTATTAGTGAGTACTACCCTGATTTAAGTGCGTTTTCCTATGAGTCCAGGCGTAAATTTGTGCTGCAATGGGTTTGAAAAAAGAACCGAATCGAGGAGCAGTACGCCGCCAAAAGTGGCAGCGGCAAAAAGAAGGCGCGCCCCACGGGAATCACCACGGGAATCGGCACCAAGCTCTCAGCCAGCTGATGTTGTCTGGAATTACCCGTTCAAGGCGAGGCTGCGCGAGTGCTGGGTACAAAGCCTGCGCGAACAGCTTCGGACTCATTCGGACACTGAAAAGTTTGGGCTTCGAGCACCGGACGTTGCACTGTTGCTCGTGGGATCCGCTCTTCGTGGGATGGCTTGTCCGCGTATACCATTGCTAATGGCTACAAAAAGTGCTACGGCTATCTACTGGACGACGCTGACATCGCGGCAGCTGACCCCATCGATGCGCTTGCTCAGCACTGTGTAATTGATAGTACGATCGGCGAGATTGACCGGTCGACGACATCGGAAACGTCGAGTAGGTTAGAGCTAATACAGTAATTAGCACGCCTTTTGCAATACATTTACATCACGCAGTATCTGAGTTTCGATACCGGTATGTAATTCGGCTACCGAAAAAGGAAAATCAATTTTGCTGTCTCGTACACTGTGCCGGTAAGTGGGTGTCCACTATAAGCCAGGGAAGTCGTTAAAACCACGGATACTGTCATTTAAGTACCAGCGTGTTGGTATTTTATGACACTCTTGGATCCACACAAATGGTACAATCTCTAACGGGAACGCCAACGGGTCCGCTCCAAACCCACTTGCGACCCGTGCGTTGCAACCCGTGTACCCGTGTAAACGGGCTACAGAGCTGTCGGCTTTCATCATGTTGCTTCATTTTGGAATGGGAGAGAAAAAGGCAAGTATCGATGCAGATGATGGTGCAGCGTTCTCCTCCGTTGACACGTACTTGGAAGCCGAGAGGCGTCTTCACAAGCGGCGAACAACACGCACAAGCTACACTATTCCCAAGAGCAGACATGCGCGACATGCCCGCCGCCGAGGACCTGTGCGCGACAGCAAACGCGTCTGCAGGGCTGGTTTCGTTATCAAGACGCACAAGCTCAGGGAATACCCTGCACTTTCGAAAGGTGTGTGCTACACCGGACCGGTATCTAAGCGTATCGCTAAAACGAGTGGTGATATGCGACCCGATTCCGATGACGACATATTTACAGATGACCAAATGGGTCAATCGACATCGGAGTCAACATCTATCAACACTACTTTAGCTCGGATTCCGAGTGTTGATGCGGAGGACGCTCATAGCGTGGTGGATTTGGTGTCGTTATCGAGTGCGTCTATTCATCTTGAAAGACATGTGATTGCGCCCAGCTCCTATGGTTTTGAGATGGTAGATTCGGAGGGAGACCCTGTCCGCTCCCCCAAGCCTTTCGTACCCTGTCGGTATGAATTTGATTATGAGCCCAGTATTGTGGAGCTGCAGCCCTCTTCTGAAGAAAGTATCCACGAGCAGGCACTGAATACTGACGATATCTATGATGAGGAGAAACCCAGAGAGCTCCCGACTTCTTCCGAGAGACGCAGCGACGCATGTAAACGTTCATCTGTACAGGGCCGGACGAAAGTGACGAAGGCTCTGCGGATGAAGATGAAATTGTACCATGGCCAGATAATGTGACTTGGATTCCTCATCTCGAGAACCCAGAGACCATACCCCTTCCGGACATTGATGCTGTGGATTGGTGTCCGTGTGTTGGTAGCTGTCAGCCGGACACCTGTCCCAACGCTCTAACGGATCTGTTTTGTGCTGGCAACAACTACCGTGTTGGACGTTTCTGTGCAATCGACCTCGAGAGCTGGAAAACAGTGTTGTATTGATGGATACATCGAGAGGCCTGGGAGTTTTTTCCACCAGATATATAGCATCCGGAACAATTGTCGGTGAATACGGTGGCGTGCTAACGACGCACGATTACGATGCAGACACTGTGCGCATCAGTGACTATACACTCAAGCTTTCGACAAAATCGACTAAAGGGGGTACGCTGTACGTCGGGGCTTGCGACCGCGGAGCAATTTCTCGGTTTATGAACCACTCATGCGAATCAAACTGCTTCTTCTTCGAGGTTAATAACCGAAAGAGGGTGGCAATTGTGGTGATGACTGTTAAAGCGGTGGTACCAGGTGAAGAGCTTACAGTTGATTACGGAGATCCCTGGTTTGAGTGCTGTTGTGGTTCGTCCGTCTGCCGTGGTGGTGTTCCCGAAGCAGAGGCTAATACGTGATGCAGAGATAAACAAAATGTGTGCGTAATACCGTTAGAAGCGCAATTAAACAATACATGTATTCACGTAGTGTCTCCTTGTTATCATTTCCTAGTGTGACAGAGGGAGTCGTTCGTTACTTTTTGGCACATTATCTACTTTGAACTAGAACTCGTGCGTTATATAGTTTGAAGCGTACTTGCATGGGCCAACCCAATGTGGACTGTAGGTTGTTGTTGGACGATCAGTGACTGAGGAACTCAATTCTGTGTACAGGTTCGGCGATTGTGACCACCCATACTACAGCGACTGCAGAAAGACTGTCTGGACGTACCCTCGGAACCATCCTCGCCATTACTGCGAATGCGACGCTGCTTTAAGCGACCCAAGCTAGAAAAAATGGATGGTAGCCAGGTAGCGTCATAAACGATCTCAGATTCAATCGAAACCATAATGAACTTGGAGCGGAAAGCTTCAGCGTAGCTTTTCGTCAAATAGCACTTGCTGAAAACAGAAGTAACGCTAGAAAAAATGGATGGTAGCCAGGTAGCGTCATAAAAGATCTCAGATTCAATCGAAACCATAATGGACTTGGAGCGGAAAGCTTCAGCGTAGCTTTTCGTCAAATAGCACTTGCTGAAAACAGAAGTAACCGAGCTTAAGTCTCCTTTATCGGCTAGAACGGCGGCGATCTGTTTACACGGGATTCCGTACTGATCCGTGTACCCACAGGTACAGTGATTCTCTGACATCGTTACACGATGGGAGATATCTGCTTGTCGTAAAGTTTCCGAGCACCTGGGGTGACATCCAGACCTTTTTGGGCCGTCCACGTCTGCATTCATCGGGCGCGTAAAGCATTCTTGCATGATTCGAAAGGATATTTCTTGAAAAATTCAAAAGGATGCATACTCCGGATACAACTGGGTTCCGAAAACGCTCTCTACAAAATTAGATGTTCTCCAACCAAACAACGACGCGATACCAATATTAGCATGAACACACCACCTCATAAGCTCAATGGAACCCACGTACTCCATAACAATCGGTCCCATCTCGATACCAATTATGGCGAGAGTGCTGTCGTACTCTTCGCGTGTTGTCGCAGCCTGTAAACGCCACACCAGATTATTTTGTTCTTGAGCCACCTTTCCGAACTGGCGGACGATGTTCCGAATAATATGCAAAGTACAAAATTTCAGATTTAAATCGAAACAGAAAGTAGACCACTCCCACGATCGCAAAACATTGGTATTTCAGAAACATGATATCCACTACGTTGAAGATTCTGGAAAAACAGGAGTAGTTTTCACTATATTCCGCTAGGATGAGAGCGAACGCAATCGTGATGTTCTTCAAATTGCCATCTCTCCCAACTAGCATCATTTGAACACCAGAGTACACAGGACATTTACTGTGCGCACAGTCACTGCCCAAGATGCGCTGTCTTGCTATATCCGCTGCGGCGAATACGTGCACAATCACAATAGCTCTTTTAAATCGATTGTGCTCATCCTTTTCTGCAAACGCGACACAGCCGGGATTTAATCTGGCGAAACCTTCCAACAACAAAGGAATTTTCCCCACTGAAAGCTTTATCATATCACCCGTTACCTCATTGATTGCTTCGCGAGCTCTGTACACTGTACGCTTCTGTTTGCCGATGAACACTGAGTCTCGATCGTGAACTTGAGAGATGAGGGCGGCAGCAGGAGTAGATGGTTTTGCACGCACAGCACTGGCAAACGTCGGCATTTCAACAATTTGACGCTTCGTGGGCTTAACCGTGGCGCTGCAATTGCGGTGATCCAGCTCCATGCTCGCAAGTCGCCACTTGTCGAGAGTCGTGTCTGCCCTCTTCCGACGGTACATGTACACGAAGAAGCAGCAGCCTTCTGACGTACAAATCAGCTTTCGTTCTTTGCCGCTGCTGATAACTACTTTAATTGATGTTCCTTCTCGGAGAGCGTGATTTTGTACCTTGTACACTGCATCAATACCCCGTTCAAATTCTTGACCTACTGCAAGTCCCACACGAAGCTCTTCTTCCTCAGGCGGTGGTCCTTCTTCCTCGGAACCCGACGACCACTCCATAATCTCCCTCAGACACAAAAAGGTTACTGAATAAAAGACGTTCATGTTTTTGCTGTAACCCCCCCTTGCTGAATCGGATGGTGAAGCGGGTTGTACAACGGGCTCGGGTCAAACCCGTTTTGCAGCAGGGATAGGAGCGAACCACGAGTTCTGACACGGCACAGCTCGCTACATGTACCACGGATTTTGACGCAAAGTTCGGATTTTGTATGAAACTTATCTACCACGTCTTCGGACACAAGGTTTGGGAATTGTCAATCGGGTTTCCCCTGACCACACCTTTTGTCATTTTCCCTTTTACGTGCTGCAGATCACATGTACTATTATAGTATCCAGTGGATTTTTCCCAGAACCAGTTCTGATTTGCCCCCATCGTCTCAAAACCAGTACCTGTTCCAAAACAAGATGGGACTGAGTAACATGCCCGATTGGAAAAGTAGCGGGTGAAACAAGCAACGGGACTTATCATTTAGGACAGGTTTATCTGTACCTGTTCCAAAACAAGATGGGACTGAGTAACATGCCCGATTGGAAAAGTAGCGGGTGAAACGAACATAAAAGGGCCAACGGAGGTGAGCGGTTGCGAGCGTGCGTAGCCACAGCAAACCCTCGCCGGGTGCCCGCGAAGCAGGGCCGCGAGGTATTTGCGTAGGCGGGCCCATCACCGAGCTTTCCGGCGAGCCGGGCACTGTACTCGCCAGGTATTAGAATCTTTTTATCGCAGGAGCGCAGCGACTGCCTTTGCGAAGCAACGCCATAAGACGGAAATGACATCGGTCCTGAAGAAAGATGGGCAAAAGAGACATGATGAGCAGTTAATACAAACTTGAAGCTTAAAAACATTATGTGACCACTTGAATCGGGCTAAATAACGAGTGCCAAACAAGATTCCTTACTCAGCGCTACCGGTACCTAAACCATTAACTCAATGATCTGAATCTTAAAAGATCCGATGTCCACGATAGGATGCAGGTTTCGCAGAACATGTAGCCGCAGGATCAGCACATGCAGGAACCGCACGAGTAATGAACACGGCGACAACGTCGCTGTCTTTCGTACAATTCCTTCGGTATTGAATTCCTTCGGTATTGAATTCCTTTGGTATTGAAGCGATCGATTGATATGATAATGGCACGAACTTGCAAGTGCACGTCCTCCAATTGTGAGCTTTTTGACGTCGAGTTTTGGCTGTTGGTTCTGGTTTTGGAATAGGTACTGGTTTTGAGATGGGAGAAAATAAGTACTGGTTTTGGGAAAAGCCCTCCAGTGGATACTATCCACTCTTCCCGCAACAGCGGGAAGGTATTATTGGCGGGATGAACTCCGGTGTCACGACCTCCACCCAGATGGAATAGGGATGGGCGACGTCTATCATAGACTGTCAAGTGGCACAACAGACCCACATACCATGTAATGCACGTATCCCGGTACCGCGCCACACAATATCCCGGTGGGATGAGAAGGGGTGTCGCCCTCAGGAATGGGGTGCTCGACCCGCAAACTCGGCCGTTGATTGGTCCCGTTGGGCTTTTGGGACGATATAAGACTGAGCCTAAGGTAATTCGGTACTTGCAGTGAGCAATGGGTGATTTGTATGATGGATACATGTACACCTGATCATTGCCAACGATTCGTTGGTGATGGCGATCTCTGCGTAAAAATCATTTGCTGTTTTGCCGAGAGAAGCACAAGAAGATGGCGTCAGAACTGCTGGAAAACTACTACGTGTGGGCTAACGCCACTGAGATTCAGGTTCTCGACTGGATTGACCCTGAGGGCGGCTGGAAGGTCAACCCTATGGCCCATTATCCGCTAGCTAGCTTTGCCAGCGTCTTCGCCATTTGCGTCGGCTACGTGCTGTTTGTCGTCTTCGGCTCGGTGCGTTTTTGCCCATTCCGTTGTTGCTCTCAGCTATTGATCTCGTTTCTTAACTTTTGATCTCTTGACACAAACCAGACGTTGATGAAGCTGGGCGTCCCCGTCATCAAGACGAGTCCCATCCAGTTCCTGTACAATCCCATTCAGGTCATCGCCTGTTCCTACATGTTCGTGGAAACAGCCATTCAAGCTTATCGCAATGGCTACTCACCAGCGCCATGCAATGCTTTCAAGGCCCACGAGCCCGTCATGGGCAACGTGCTGTACCTCTTCTACTTGTCCAAGATGCTCGACCTGTGTGATACCTTTTTCATCGTTGTCGGCAAGAAGTGGCGCCAATTGTCGTTCCTGCACGTCTACCACCACCTCACGGTGTTAATCATGTTCTTCATCGTCTTCCGCGTCGCGCACGACGGCGACTCGTACGTGTCTGTTGTACTCAATGGCTTTGTGCACACCATCATGTACACGTACTACTTCGTGAGCGCACACACTCGCGATATTTGGTGGAAACGCTACCTGACGCTCATTCAGCTCGTCCAGTTTGTGATTATGAACGCGCAAGGCTACCTCATGTACTCTCGTCAGTGCCCGGGTATGCCACCCAAGATCCCGCTCATCTATCTGACCTACGTGCAGTCGATTTTCTGGCTGTTTGTTAACTTCTACGTGCGCTCGTACGTGCTCAGCCCCAAGAAGGCAACCTCGGTCAAGAAGAACCAGTAAATCATTGCCGACAATTAAGCACATGAATGAAACACCTTTCCTTCCTAGTTTGTAGTCCAATGTAATGTAGTCCTTAGCGGGAACGGAGGTTCGATCATTGACATCGCTATCAGCGCCACGTACTTGTTGCAGCACCACGCGCAGCCACCACCAATACTGCCATGTTAAACGCCCGAAGTACTGTAAGGCACTTCAGGCTTCCAAAGCACCAGGCGGCTATTCTTTATAAATTTGCCTGGTTGGGTGGTTCCCGTCGTCTTTGCGTCATCGAGGATCGCAAACAGCATCAAGAGGCCTTTCATGATGGCGATGACAGAAGCGGCCACTGGCCCCGGCTGACGAATGACATCATAACATCCCGCTGAAATTCATCAGCGCAAAGGGGTTTTCCTGCGAAAAACGATTCACTTGCTTCCAGTATAGTGGACAGAGTGGTACCCCGAACCACCAAGGTGTCCATTTGGAATGCGCACACCTAATAGCGGAAGCTTAACCCTTAATAAGGACTGAATACTTCAAATTCGTCCTGCCTTTAACACCCGAGTCATTCAACCACTGAGCCCACGCTTGGTGGACGGACTGAGCTGGTGGCTGGAGTACATCATTCGCGCTTTTGCCTCGCTTCACACACACAACACAGAGAGAAAGTATGTCGGCCGAGATGCTGCAAAGCTACTACGACTGGGCCAACGCCACGGAGACCAAGCTGCTCGACTGGGTTGACCCTGAAGGCGGATGGAAGGTCCACCCCATGGCCAACTACCCGCTCGCCAACTTCGCCAGCGTCTACGCCATCTGCGTGGGCTACTTGCTGTTCGTTATCTTGGGCACGGTGCGTTGCTGCTGCAAAAAGCGTTAACTCTGGCTGTGTGTGTATGTATCTCTGACGCTTTTTTTATTTTACGCTTCTCTTCTACAGGCTCTCATGAAAATGGGCATCCCCGCTATCAAGACAAGCCCGTTCCAGTTCGTATACAACCCCGTGCAAGTCATTGCGTGCTCGTACATGTGCGTGGAAGCCGCTATCCAGGCCTACCGTAACGGCTACTCGCCAGCCCCGTGCAACGCCTTCAAGGCGGACAACCCTGTCATGGGCAATGTGCTGTACCTCTTCTACCTCTCCAAGATGCTCGACCTGTGTGACACGGTTTTCATCATCTTCGGCAAGAAGTGGAAGCAGCTCTCCATCCTGCACGTCTACCACCACCTGACTGTGCTCTTCGTCTATTACGTCACGTTCCGCGCCGCGCAGGACGGCGACTCGTACGCCACCATCGTCCTCAACGGCTTCGTGCACACCATCATGTACACTTACTACTTCGTGAGCGCACACACGCGTGACATCTGGTGGAAGAAGTACCTCACGCGTATCCAGCTCATCCAGTTCGTCACCATGAACGTCCAGGGCTACCTCACGTACTCGCGCCAGTGCCCGGGTATGCCCCCCAAGGTGCCGCTTATGTACCTCGTGTACGTGCAGTCGCTCTTCTGGCTCTTCATGAACTTCTACATCCGAGCCTACGTGTTCGGCCCCAAGAAACCGGCCGTCGAAGACTCCAAGAAGAAGCTGTAAGAGTGTTCAAGAGGGTAGTTTACTTTGGTTACTTCAATATAGTGTCATCTTCCATCTAAACCTGAGTAGCATAGGAGGCCAGTCAACGTTGAAGTGCACTTAGCGAAATAGGTACATTCATGTTTTACACGCACTATTATGTACAAGATGTGTACGGTAAGATACGGCGCAACTTCATTTCAACTTGCATGCAGTGGATGACGCTCACTTCGTCAGTATTGAAATCTCTCTGGACCCCACACTTCACCCCCCACCATGCCCCCCGCTCCGCCCTTACAAGACGCTAACGACATGGAGACGCCGTACAAGGGCACTCCTGTATGGAATGTCAAGGCCACCATCGTCAAGTACCGTATCGCCCTCGTCTCAGTGCTGCTTGTGTTGCTGGTGGTGATCATTCTGGCGTCCTGTGGCGTCTTCTCTTCTTCTTCATCTACAACTGCCACCACATCGAGCAATGTGGCTATTTACCATGCCGGATCATTGGTTGGACTCATGGATGACACGTTGGCTCCAGCCTTCACAGCCGCCACGAAAATCGCAACTTCACTACAAGCCAAAGGATCCGTCAAGTTGGCCAATCTCATTGTCGACGGCAGCCACGCGGACGTCTTCATCAGTGCAGATGCATCCGTCAACACCAAGCTGCTAATGGGTGATGCTAACGACAACTTGATCTCCTGGTACATTACGTTCGGTGAGACGTCTGTCGGTCTTGGATACTACCCTGAGTCGCCGTACGCTGATGTGTTTGCTGCAGTGGAGAACGGTTCGCTTCCTTGGTACGAGGCGTTGCTGGAAAACCCCGACATGAAACTAGGACGCACAGACCCTGACGTCGACCCCAAAGGATACCGAACCGTCATGATGTTTGAGCTGGCTGAGAAATTCTACAATATCTCCGGATTAATGTCGAGTATTTTAGGTAACGCGACCAACCGGGACCAAATCTATTCGGAGGAGAATTTGGAAACGTATCTTTCATCCGGGGACTTGGATGTCGGTTTCTTCTACGCTGTAGAGGCAGGCAGCTTGAGTGGTGTAAACTTTATGTCACTACCAGAGGAAATTAACATGGGTAACCCAGCTCTGGATGCCGAATACGCGACTGTATCCTACACAAACTCAGAGACTGGGGCGGTCTTCAACGGATCGGCGTCTATCTATACCGTCACAATCCTCAACAATGCGACGCACATGTCGGAGGCTGAAGAGTTCGTGGCGTATTTGCTGTCGTCTGATGGCCAAGCGATTTTGAGGGCCCAAGGAATGGAAACGGCGAGCCTGACTGCGTATGGTGATAGCTCAATCATTCCTACCGTAGTTGCAGCGTACTTATCGTGATGAAAATCTGGCTGGAACATGGAAAGAGGTTAGTCTAACCACACAAACAATATGATGTTTATGTCGAGTTAGCCTCTCTCTCTCAGTGTGGAGGTTGGTAATTATCTGTACGAAATCACAGCTGCTGTTTTTACGTGTGTTTCTTTTGCGTGAAGTAGGTTGGGATACACGATGGCTTGGTGCTCTTTGCAACGGGGTCTCGACTGCTGTGTACCATCAGCTGCAGTCGGCAAGTGCTGCTGGGTCTTGGATCTTGGCATTTCTTCACTCTCATTATGTCTCTGTATTGTTCTTGAACTTTCAAGTGAAAATGGTGATGCTGGTGGCTATGTTGGAACTGATTTTGAATGTCAAACGACAAACACGTCACACTAGACTTCATACGAACGCGTACTTCATCAAAGAGTGCAGTTTTCCTGGTACTGATCTCCTGGGATGCTGCTTAGACGCAAAAGTGGACTTTGTTAGACAAACACGTCACACTAGACTTCATACGAACGCGTACTTCATCAGAGTGCAGTTTTCCTGGTACTGATCTCCTGGGATGCTGCTTAGACGCAAAAGTGGACTTTGTTTTCTGGTGGAACATGAAGCCTGCTATTTCCTCCAGCCATAGATCGTCCTCTTGGGGTGTGGTTTCATTCGGCTGCAAAGGCGGCTTGACTTCGTTTGCTGCGATATTGAGCATTTCGTTCTGCAAATCCGATGGTTTCAACCAGAACTCACTGACTTTGCTGTCGACTGATATCTGGCTGCTTTCTCTGCTGCTGTGACTGCCGTCGTGTATATCACAGTCGCTCGTAACAGGAAGCTCGAGGTTGTCATCAGTCATCCTAGAACTCGAGATGCTAGGTTGGTCAGTAAAGTAATCGAGACTACCCCAAGTACGCCAACTTGCGAGAATATCGAGCTCAGTTGGGGAGGAAGGGCCCCCGGCTTCAAGTATAGGAATGTCGTCCTCCAGATCGTCTTCTTCTTCTATCTCCATCATCGATTGAGGCTTCACTGTGTGTTTAGCTTTGTGACGTGCAGGATGGACTGGTGCAAGAACAATGTTTTCTAGTCGGATTGGCGCAGCAACACAAGGAACCACAAGAAACGTTGGTGAGGACAGAGCGGTCTCAAACGCTACTAACCATCTCTCGTAAACGGCGCTAGTTGGAGCCCGCAGAGTCACACTTTGACACAACCCATACCGAACAGTGAGTTGACGACGACGGGCGTCTTTCCCCGATACGGGGACAAGACATACGCGGGGATTGTTTCCCAGCGAAATCTCAATTTTACCACCGAAAATCTTCGAGCGGGCGATGGTCAGACGTCCTTGCATCGAAAGGTTTGCTGTTTGTTGAAGAGGAATCGTGAGAGAGACGACAGCCTTGTGCCTGCGTCGCAATGGACGATAAAAGCAGGTCAAGCTTTGTCAACTAGGCCTGTAGAGCAGCAATAAGAAGCAAAGTCTCACCAGAAAATCCCGCAAGTCCGCATCTTCATGGCGCATCGAAGAGAACACGAAGCATTCATACTGTACTAATTACTTTATGGTTGGAGTATTGCTGCACAAATGAGGAGTTTGGTATGTTGTTTTGGGTTTGCAAGGAAATTAACAAATGAAGCGGACTGGCAACTTTCGCGGATCTGGCCTACGGCTTTCTTGCGTGTTACTCATGACTCGATTTCTTTCGTGTGGACATTTGAGTATAATTGTTTGCGACAAAGATCAGTCAGTTCGGGCTCGACTCGAGTGCGAGGCACAGTACAAAGATTTCGCTTGAGAATGCAGATGCAAGACTTCACCAGTTGTTTCAATCCAGTGGTCGAATGGTCTCAACTTGTGTTTTGCTTGACGAAAATCCTCGTGAGTGACACGGGAGATCTTTGATTTTCATTTAGCCTTCCATCTATATTTATTGAAGCAGGAAGGGGGGGGGTATGGTACGCCTTCGTATCTTCAATTTCGATTCGAGTACCGTTGCTGCCCAAAGTTCCTGTCATTAGTTTAAGTCAACTTTGGGACAGGGACGCGGTGGATTATTTTCTGCTTATGTTGCGGTTGGTGGTGCTTGCTTGGTACATGTAACAGCGAGTGTTGTGGGCTCAGTTGACCGCATTCGTCTACAAATGATATATAGACGGGCGTAACGGCATTTCGGCTGATTGGATACATGTGCATATTATACTAAAAGGGAGTTCGTTCCGCCCACGCAGAAGTAGCTTTGGACGGGTCTCCGATACAAATACAGCAGCGATCTATGTTACTGTATACACCGATTGACCGTTGCGGATTTTTGAACCGATATGCCGACCAGGAGGAGAAACCTCGTTCGACATGAGTGGATACGATCTGAGCCCTGTCCTCGTTGTTATTTTGTTGTTAGAATACCCCAACGGTGAATAACGTAGCGTCATGTATAGCCAGAGGAGACGAAGTACTGCTGCCACCTGACAGTAGAATATATGTCTTAGATTTCGCACTTTATTAGATGAATGCCACTCGCCGGTAACCAGCATAACTTAGCGACCTACATCAACCAACACCTTGCGACGAAAGTCTTACAATAAATGCTTCAATAACAGATTATCCACTTACGCATGGAATGATACCCACCAGATTTAAGTTCGGTAGTTCTCCAGAGGTCCGCCAGGTATTAATAGGTGGGCCCTCTGAGGTGGACTCAGCTTGGGCAGTTCCCGGAGTAGTTTTCACAAAGGCGTTGCCCAAGTGACCGGCCGCCACCATACGCGTCGAGTGACTATAATAAAGGCCGTTTGCAGGTGTAATGTAATTGCCGTAAAATATTTACTTGGGCTGGTAATAGCACCACTTTGTGGCTATCAAGTGGTATGCCGATGCCATGGAACCGTTGAATATGAATTTGAAGGGAGGTACATTAATATTAATGTCTGTTAGATTTCTCTATTGCTATTATATCTTATGCCCGATCCCGCAGAAGTAATATTTGCTGTCTACGATTTGCAGGATCGGAGACATACGGGATTCCTGCCACCCCGGATATTAACAAGCTGTGGTTGGCTAAATACATATATACCCAATAGAAAGCTTCAAGACATCATACTCCATAAGGCTACTTATTAAGTACAAAACAGGACACACATAATGCCGAGGGATGTGACTGGAGCAGAGGACGCGTGGCCTTTGGCCCGCCTTAAATGTCCTCACTTCTAAACTGACGGCTAATTTTATAGTCTAACATTTCAGATACGAACTAAGGCGTATAATGGTGAAGGGGAACAATAGGAGTACCCAAGTCCTGGGCCTGGAAAGGTTTAATGGGGAGGACTTTTCCATGTGGAGAGATAAGGTAATCACCCACATAGAAACACTGTACCAAAAGTACCAGCGTGAGTTGTTGGAAAAGGACCAACCTGAGGCTATGGTTGTCATGATGGACTTCCTAGATGGTACGCC
>JAIKVB010001381.1:0-13365 GCA_024679045.1 Phytophthora brassicae
GAAACTATATGGAATGGAATTCAAGGTGACGAAGATGAAGAACCGCAAGAAGGTATTCGGGGTTTTGTAGAGAGGTGGCACAAGACGTCGATGCCTGATAGCTTGCTGGTTGTAGACCCGTTCGAGTGGATTGAAATGCCACAGCAACCTGACTTTTCGAGCTGTGGTGTTTTGATGATAGCGCAAGTTCACAACTACCTTACTGATAACATGGAGCGCCAGCAGCACCAGGTCACCAAGAATGATGTCAAAGTGATGCGTCTGAGAATTCTATGGATCATCATGTGCTATTCACGAGAGAGACGCATCTGTGAGTCTGATGCAGCCAGCACTAGCAAAATTAACCAACAGCTAGTCGACCAACTCTGAATCTGTATTAATCTCGTCAATACAGACTCCTGCCTTTTTGCTTCATTCTTTCATTCTGTTCACCACCATTTCCAGCAGCACACAAAACGAGAAGTTCCCTCCCTGATCAGCTCCACTGTCAACCGGCGCCTCTGCCAGCTTATAGCTGTGCTCTTGTCGATCTTTCAGAAGAGATTGAAGCTGTATCTGCGCTCGTAGCATCTTCACCAAGTTCGAGTTTAGCTCGTCGACTGCGCTCTTCAAGACACCCACTTCGGCAAGGCGTGCGCGCACAAGCTCGCGTGCCAGCATTCTTTCGTTCATTTTGTAGGCGACAAAAAGATCTTTAAGAATATTGACAAGTCCGACGATCGTGTGGTATACACATGGGGTTGTGGTACACACATCGCTGTGGGGTGCACACCATCTCTAAATTTAGAGAACCACCGACGACTGGACGTTGCTTGGCTGCGTAAGCTATTATAAATTACCTTTTTTAGGGGCGCTTTTAGCTCTAAGGTCGTCATAATTCTTGTCGTACGTTCGAAAACGTAAAAAAACAGCTGTATTAAGGTCGCGGTAACGGCATTCACTGGGTTCCCTCCAAAACCCACATAAAACTGTTTGGTGCCTGGGGTTAGGGCGTATAAAAAGGGTCACCAAACTGGAATTGTTTGGTCCCTCCAAAAAATGGTCGGACCAAACAATTCGTTTGGTCAGCTTTAATTGGCTTTTATAACCCCCTAATTCAGCAACCGAACCAAAATAAATACTTGAATTCATTATACAACCAAACCATACCTCTATATGGAAAATTAGTGTTTGAAGTTCTGCTGATATTTGGAGGCTGTAATTTCAAATCAGTACGCGGGAACACAGAACCTCAGTCCGGATTCCCCCCTTTTGGGTTCTCGGTATCCAGACGCGTGTACGCGTGTACACGTTCGTCCAGGTATGCCCCGTATTCATCTCTACGTCCTCGTTTCCTTTGTAAAGCTCACGCTGTGGCATAACTAGCGGACCTAACCAAGTTTCACGACTTTGTGGCAGCCCAGGTGCACGGGTCGCTCCGACCAATCTATCACATCTCCCGTACGTACGTATTAAAGAAGCGCACGGGGTATGGGTGTTTCCTGTTGGTTTTGTACCTTACATTATGTTATTTAGGTTGCTTCTTATAGTATTGTCGTGCACGCAGCGCCCACATAAAGGATACGGAGGTTAGTGTTGTCAGGTAAGCCATTTTACTACGGAAACGTTAATTTAATTGTCGGATCTGTCTAACAGTATCTATTACTCTTTGTCTATTTCACTGTAGAACAGACACGTGACCTCTACGTCGTGTTGTAAACGTCCGAGGTCCAACTTGCGGCCTTCAGAAGAGATAATTTTTTGCGAGATATCTAAGAAGGCGAAGGCCTTGAATCCTCCCGCTTCCATAAGAGTTGGTCAGGACTCTTCTCCGCATCCATTACTTATCGACGTTGCAACCATACACGTCGATTCGCTGTTTTTTTCAGCTGGCCCCAGACATTGCCACTTCCTTCAAGTCTTCAACGCCGTCGTGGTTTATAAACCTTGTCGTCGGCTCCTTGGTCTCTCCGTGGACGCCTCTGACCCCTCCATATTGGAGATTGGGTTGTCTCGCTCACAAGACGACCCTATTACGCGTGACGCAACATCACAAGACTCAGAACCCTCTACGATTCTAGCGTGGTCGCAATACTCTACAGCAGTACCCTGGACTCCCAGCCCACGCAGGAACTATGAGCATTCATCTAAAGTTAGAGGCCCACGTACTCCTCCTGGAGAGATATCTACGTGGTTCGAAGAGGCCTTCGATTCTGATGGATACACGGCAGAAGGCCTGCGTCTCATAGAGGGCCTCAAACCATCAACGAGAACCTACGTGGTTCTAAGAGGCCTTTGATTCTGATGGATACACGGCAGAAGGCCTGCGTCTCATAGAGGGCCTCAAACCATCAACGAGAAGAGCATCTCAAACCAAAGTGGAGACGTCCGCCACGGTCAAACCCATTGGTTCGGCTCCGTCGAGGACATAGGGATTAACACGTGAGACGAAGCCCCCGTCGGAGAAGCCGAAGGAATCCATCACGGTTGGAGCGACTACGTATAGAGCGACTACTGGGATTGGAGCGACTACTGTGATTGGAGGGACTACTGCGAATGGAACTACTACGGAACCCAAGGTCTGGGTCCCGAAAGAATGGCCCCTTGAAATCGACCTGCTCTTGGAGCAATACAATCCTAACTGCTGGAAATTCACGTCGGTGAGTGTGGGAACCCGCGACGGTGCGGAATGTGGGTGCGAGAAGCGATGTACTACCCAGACGTGTCTGAACGCCAAAGAAAGTCAATTCTGTTCTGACCTCAATTGCTCATTTGGTGGTGTGTGCGGTAACGCTCTCAACGAGAGCAAATCCATGATTTTAGCACGTAGTACACGTACCGGTCTCAGAGGACTCGTCTGTACATCTTCTATCCCTGCTGGCGAGGTACTGGGTCAGTACCTGGGCCGTCTACCCCCGTTTGGACCACGGTGCAAGAACGGATCCGTGAATGACGGATATCGAATGCACCTGAAGACCCGTACGAATGGAAGGAAACACGTTTGAATTGATGTATTGACGTGCGGGTCACTTGCCCGCTTCATGAACCACCCGTGGCGCCTACGGCTCGTTTTCATGAGGTACAGTCTGGACACACTGACGGTGGCGGTTGTCTCCGTTAGCGATATTAACGTTAGGGAGCCCGTCACAGTGTCGTATGGAAATCACCTCTGGTTTGTCTGCAGGTGCGGAGGCATAGGATGTCAGCATCAAGATATCCAGCATCTCAACTACGACGCAAGCAGTACGTCCCCGAACATGTAGTTAATCAGGTTATTAAGAGCTTTATGTCAAAGTGAAAATGTACCCAGTACGATTTTCTGTATTTGTACTTATTTTGAAAACTGTATGTGAACAGTTTTATACCTTTCTAATAACAATAAATTTGCAAGATCTCCCCCCTTTCGGTACTTATCAGAAAAGGTTGTAAACCGCAGCGATGGCAGGAGTAAGGTTACGAGCGTGCTTGTGTTCCTTAAGTAACTGACAGCTTCTTGTTTCACAGCGCGGACGACGCCCTGGGTATATAAACTACACTCTTCAGGACCAGATTCTACTATGCCCTCTCGTGGACGACATCGTCCCCTTAGGCCGCAACATGTGGGAACAGTCGCGATTCGCTTCAACGCGGCTCGTTCTAGAGGGTTCCCAGAGCGAGATGATGACTCCCTACGTAGGAAGTTCAAGACACTGAACAGTAAGGAGAAGCCGACCGGCAGCGGGGAAGTTCCTGCTCGCCTTCGCCCTGTGATGTTAGCGCAGGCCACCCAGATGAAAATAGAAGCAGAAGGAGGTGTCCACACGTCTCTTGACGGCTTGGACGCAGGAGAGGACGACGCTGGGCTTCTAGAAGATGAAGAGGAGGCTGCGTACGAAGGTGTTGCAAGTTCCCGGCGTGGACCAAACACAACAGGACCCCCGGGTCCTCAAGAGACTGTAGGAGAACGCGAGGAGGTGGAAGACCTCTACGTGGTCAGCGAGAGTCACATGGAAACGGAAAGCGATGCAGCCGTAGCTCTGGACTGTGATACGAGTGCACTGGATGATGTCAGCACTGTAGATGACGAGGCCATCCAGTACGCGCAGCACTCCACGCCGTCCTCACCAAGTCCATGTACTACCGGGGTCATAATTACAGAAAAGGGGGCCATCGACGACGCTCTCGCGCCAGAATACATTTTTTCGACAAATGAGGCATCCTCAAACGAAGAGGAACCCGCAAGTGGTCGCGATTTCTCCGTAGGTAATAGACGTCGCAGCAACTCCATCAACTCATGTGCGCTCCAGTCGTCGAGGGAGCGGACGCCCAGCGACTCCCAATCGCTTGCAGAACCTGAAGACGTAGCTGACACCAACCGAACCCCCCCCCGGATGCGTGCAAAACTGCCCGGCGCATCGAATCCAGCTCGGCTCCTGCAGTATCTACACCTACATCAAAGGGGTCAGGTCGACCTCGTGGTCAAAGGCGGGATCTTTTGCCCACCAACAGTACTCCAGACGGGCCACCTCTTCAAAAGAGACCCCAGTCGTGCACATACAGATGCTCGAGAGGCCCAGGCACACATACAACTAAGCGCAGCTAGAAATAGACTCGGAGGTCAAGACCTTCGCGTATTTCGCGATAATTTTGAGCGAATGACTCAGGGGATGCTTAGCGGTGGCGGGAAGCGCTCATCCACGAACAAAGGCAAGCCAGACGGGTCTGGAACCACGCCATCTTTCTCAAAAAATAAACGAGTCAAAGCACGACAGAGGTTGGATGAGATACAACGGGCCTTTGAAGAGGCTGGCGCAAGTAGGCCTCGGCGGGAGGCGATATCATGGGAATGCTGTTGATGTTACAAAAAGACAGCGATCGTCGCGCGGACTCGGAAGACAGACGACGTGAAGTGGAAAGAGACGAAAGGCTAGAAATGGAACGTAGAGAGCGAGAAGAGAGGGGGCAGGTGAGACTAGCAGAAGCTAGAGCTGCTGCTGTGATACGACAAGAAGAAGCCCAGGTCTTGCGGGACGTACGCGAGGAGCAGCACCGTGTCGAACACGCAAAATAGGCCCAAATAGAACTGGACAGAGAGGAGAGTAAGCGCCGCTTCGAGGAGCGGTTGGCATTGGATCGAGCAGAAGCCAGGCAGAGACACGAGTAAATGCTTCTGCTACTTGCGAGTTTCAAGAAGACGTAGTTAATTGAAATGAATTATTGTTGTCTACGTTTATACGTTACGAATTGTCGGCCTTGTGGTGGATCCAGGTGGTACGGATCTGACTGACTTGTAATGTCCTAACTCTCTAGTTAGCTAGGCGGAACAAATTATCTAGACGTACCTTTCTTTTCTCCTTGCTGTACGGTAAAGGGATCATCAGTCGGTGGAAAACTTTGTCGATCGACCCCATACCCACTCGACCGCTTGGCGTTGAAATGTTAGGGCCCTTGACATCGTGTTTGCTGCCACGCGAACTGACGGAAAAATCTGTTCAGATATCCTTCCTTTAAAGGAGTCATGATCCTTCCGACCATGTCCTCACCCAAGGAAAAGCACTGTCAGCAATTACACCATAACGAGGGTCCGGGTTCAGTATTGGGTCATCCAGGGCCACTCTAAACGACAGACTCGTGTCCGAATCGTTCCAAGAGCCCGGGTAGTTGTGTTTACACCACACGATCAACCCGTCAGCCTAAAACCATAACGTGACGGTGACAAAGACGTCATGTAACCACCCGTTATAGTGAGCATTTTGTACATCGACTAGTGGAGGTTCTTGAACCTAATTTACATGTAAAAGTCACACACAAAATTAAATTTAGATAACAATATGAATAGCATAAATAAAATAAGTTATTTCTAGCAAAAACAAAAAATTAACCCACACGATAGTTCTTGCCGTCGATAAATCCCCACGTAAACGGCAGAAGAGGCTCTCTTGCCGCGGTGAGTCTCGCCAGCGCCTTCTGCCTAGTCAATGTAGGCGATACAATTCTGGCGGGACTAAAATCATGCAACGCTTGATACAGAGCATCTTCGGCAGCGTTTAGTGTCCTACTCTCGGTCGAGTGGGGGATGCCAAAGTTTTGACACAGAGTCTTGTGTCCCATAGATCCAAAATAGAAACATTACCAATCCAAGCACTTGATGGTGTTGCTGCATCTTCCTAGGTCGCCCCCCGCGGGGATAGTAGGAAGGTATTAGGTAGAATTGCGTAAACCTCTCCAACAATCGGTCGAAGGAGCGTCTGTAAAGTAAAATAATACATAATAACCTTTTTAGCGTCATTTACAAAAGTGCTCGGTACACATTGATATAGATTTATCTCACTTGCACAAACTTGTCGTCGTTATCATGTTCTCGTCGTTGCCGAAGTTTCAGATGTACATCCACGGGGCGGCCTCAGAGCGGGGAATGCAAGAAACAGTGAGGTAGTGACGAATTCTCACCATGCGCGCATACTCATAGCGCATGAGCTCATCAACAAGACGCCGTCTCAATACCTTCAACGCTGCCCTCGCACGCCTCGAGGACTGGTCCACAACACACAGCGTTAGTGCTTCGCGTACAACCCCCCCCCCCCTCTATAGTTCAGGGATCTGGATACGGAAGATCCAAATGAAGACGTACCTCGTGTAGCCTACAGTCAGTTCCCTTTGGAGGTTGCGATCTAAGGGAAGTGTACGACTCTTTAAATCTCAATATATAGAGAAATTATACAGAATTTTGTTCTATGCAATTAAGTCCCAATTAGTTTATAATACAAATATAAAGTCACCGGGACAATACATTCTGACCAGATTACAAATTTAATAACGGTTTCGGTCGTCTATTTCGGATGGGTCTTTTTGGAGGGGATAAAAAGGTGACCATCCGTTGATAAAAGTGGGTATAAATCGAAAGGGAACCAAACCGTTTTATGTGGGTTTTGGAGGCACCCACTTATCATATTGGATACAAGGGTGGTTTCGTAACATTGGGGTACCTACAACGGCTAAAAAAGGCGGCAGCACTGAACACCATCATTCATAGTATAGTAAAGTATATTAAATATACTATCAAAGATCGAGACAAAAAACTCGGCAAGGAAAATTAACCAGGATTTGATTGGATAAACAAGATCGGACGCGACAAAAAACACACAATTAAACGCCCATTTGAAAAAAACAGATTGATTTGTTAGATCGTTTCCTCAGAGTATCGAGGTGTAGCTTTCTCGAAGCTACGTTTTACGACCTCTTCATCTAAAGCTTCCCAAGCCGCAATCGTAGCTTTAATGGCACGCAGGTGTCTCACTTTTTCGTTTGTGCACATTGCAGAATGTGAGGTTTTACTGGCGACTAGACGTAGAGATAATACTTAGAGCTACTTAGAGCCATTCACTTAATGATTTTTAAATGATATAAAAAGGTGCTCCAGCATTCTATTCGTTATAAATAAATTTGAATTTTTCTGTGGGAGTCGACAACATGGATTGGCAGAATGCCGAGGTTATCGTTGCCGGCTTTTTTAATCGTTGTCTGTATGACTCCGTCTCGGATAAACGTTGGACACTGATTCGAATGTCGTTTGTATAATAGTGGGTCTCAGTTTTGGCAAAATGTGTCCAATCAAATACAGGTAAAACTGAGAGCCCAGCTACTAGCAGCACGAAGCAAACTATATAGCTTCCCCGATGCCACGTACATCAGGTCGCGCCAAGCTTATCAGGTCCTTTAAGAAGCATCTCGACTAAGACCGCCTCCACGCTCGGAGGCTGCGCGCTCAGTACGGTATTGACGACACCACAGATGAAGAGCTTGATAACGCGTTGCTGTCTCAACTGCAGCTTCTGTTGGAAAAGCGCTACATAGCCCTTGCGTCCAAGTCGCTCATACGCCACGCTTTGTCTGGTATCTGTGCAACTGCTCGGATCGAAAGTTTCTGCTCTCGTTTTGAATGGAGAGATAATCCTTCCACAAACTATTGGGACTCATTCAGTATCATAGTGCGTTCAAGGTTGTCGAGGGTGCCAAAGCCATGACTCCGGCATCATTCCAGTTGATGACTTTTTTAATATATCGGAACTCTAGGTACCGATGCCAACATCGACTAGCTCGGTGTGTTGTTCGACGTAAGCAGCGGTGTCTATTATGACTACATTAATCGGTGCTCTCGTGCTATATTTTTGATCATCTTTTTGGTTGAATTAGGAGGCCTGATTGCATCCGTGGGGTTTGGTGCCCTCTTCCTCATGTGTTGCTGGGTTTGTTCACGCTCGGGGCAGCATATAGACCAACTGCAATGGCTGTAGCGGCTTCACTGGGTCCATATCGGGCAGCAGATTTCCTTATTTTCGTTTTTACTGCCACGAAGCTATCCTGCCATCAAAATCGGGGACACAGCGTAAAAATCTTGGCGGCAAGATAAGACAATGATTTTCGACGCTTTTCGACCAATCGAAAACGAGGCCCAGCGCGATTTATCTGCTGGCTTCCAAAACTGAGACCCACGATTAATAATGAAACGAAGATCAGTTTCTCACGATCTCCAGGTACCCCTATCCTTATCTGATGATGTAGTTTCGGATCAAAGAGGTATTATGCGATAAGTGGGTTGGACGGCAGCAGTGAATGTAGGAGAGTGGCTACGTACCCCGTCTTGAAGCAAGACAAACGCAGGGAGACGGGTGAACGGAGGTGAGCGTGTGCGAGCGCGCGTAGCCACATGAAACCTGTGCGAGGTGCCCGCGAAGCAGGGCCGCGCGGTATTTGCGGAGGCGGGCTCATCGCCGAGCTCACGAGCGAATCGAGCCTTGCACTCGCCAGGAGTTAGAATCTATTTATCGCAGAAGAGCAGCGACTGCCTTTGCGAAGCAAAGACATTCCATCGCATGACATCCGTCCTCGCGGGAAGGTCCACCCCAAGATAGAATTATTATATGCTCAATAAAAAGGGCGTATTACACTTCAGTGTATGCTATATCATAGGGAATTTGATATGTACGCCAGAGCTCGCAGATGGGTAGCCGTACCCGCGCTCAACCGGCACCTACCCGGTGATTTTAGTCGACGATTCCTCATTACCAATGATTTTAAAACAAACATACAAGATAAAATCTAAATTCCAGGAAACAAAGGCGTGGCGGCACTGGACTTTCCGCGGTCTGGCAGGAACTGACGCAGCATGGATCTCTCCACGGCAAGCACGACTCAAAGCACCACCCCGTCAATCGCCGGGACAGAGCCACCATCAAGAGCTCGGGGAACGGCTGGGACCTTCAGCGGAACAAGCCGATTCCCTTAGTGAATGGGTGCGGGAGCACCAGCACATCCTAACGGACTCATCATCGAGCTGGTGGGAGGGATCAGAGTGTATCATCACTCTTTCCCCGATCGCTCACGACATCCAGTAGAGGATACCCCACCCGTCCAGGCGTTTTGGGCAACGTTTCGTTGGGACAAAAACCCAAGGATCCGCGACGACCAAGGGGACATGCTTGAAGGTCACAAGTACAACAGGATCCCAACTTGCTCCCTAGCAGACTTACAGATCCAGCGTACCGCATAACGAGAATTCGTATTTCCGCTAATGCGACACTTAGACCGGAAACTGCGGCACTGGGCAACAGCAATACTCCTCTCGTCACCACCGATCGAGATCGGCCACTCGCTGGGCCGGGATAGCTCAGTGGTCCTACGCGAAGAGCCCAGTTTTAAAACCAGGTTTAACTGGTACTTTCTAGGTGAGGGGATGATCGAGGGCCGCGCGCGACCGGATCCGAGTCGCCCAACCGAGACAGTTACTCGTCAGCAAGCGGAGGACGGCATCCGAAGGTACATTACTGGTCCGACACCAGAGTGGAAAGCAGACGCCGGGCACGACTCCCCATATCTAGCGAATAAATTGCGGGCAGACGGTGTCGTTTTTCAGGCCCACCCACAGATACATCGCTTTCCGTGGACACTAGCAGAAAACATTCTGAACGACAAGATCGAGGTGGCGGTGGGGCGGCAGGCGTTTCAACGAAGCAAGCGGGACCTCAGTAAACCACTCAGTCTCGTGCTACACAGACTCGAGAGCAAAGCCAAAGTAGACCGCTGGCAGGCAGCAGCTCTTCACCAGACCCCAAGTCAAGTGTGGGATCACAGTGGAGGTTTGTCGGAATATCAGGTGTGAACGGGTTACAGAGTAGCCACAAGACAGCTCAACCTCCATTAGACGGACAGGCAGCTTGACTCGAGTTGCAAAATGACAGAGATGTGCAAAAGACAACCTGAGACCTATCAACATCTCTTCTGGGACTGCCCGAAAGATGTAGCCATGTGGACCCGAGTAGTCACGCGGCGGACAGGAGAGCAAGCTTCCAGACCAAGGACGGAATATTTCTTACAGGCATGGGCCAGTCGATAATCACTCAGCATCCCACGACATCGGAAACGTCTCCTGGAAGCACAGTTCCACGATGACAGTGACCAAGCGGAGAAATAATGGAAACGAATTTGGCACATCTTAGCAACCCTATGCCAGACGCAGATATAGCTCGATCGCTTTGACGTGATCTATCGAGGAGCAACACCCACAATCCCAGTCATCACTGAGCAGTTTTGGACGGCAAGCGTTCGTCAGCTTCGAGCCAATGCAAAAGGGACCACCGGCGAGTAGAGACTGTTGTCAGTGGAGCAATGCTAACAGTGTATCCATTTGCTGGAACAGGAACCCATAGGGTTCCCAATATTCACAGGGGACAGTCATGATCAGCCACCGGGTACACCGGCGCTCACATCCTGGCTAAGGAAATTCCAGAGATCTTGCACGTAACAAATATGTAAATAGACTATCTGATCCCCTCTCTCTCTAAATTCCAGGAAATAATGAACCCTTTGGTGAACGCACGCGTGATTTCGAGCATATACCTTATATTCAGTATGCACGCCGTTTGAACCAGTAATATACCGTATTGTAAACGTAATTTCGTTGCACTTCTTACCTGCTATCAAATTGAGCCAACTAATCGGAACAAAGACCAAGTCGTGCATACTGACCAGGAACCAGATCCATACACAGCCTCTATTGCTAGGGCTGGACTAGACGTCAGCGTGGACAGCGTTGAAGAGAGAGAAGCTGGCACCGTTGGTGATGCTTCCGGTCGTGGCGTGATGCTGCGGGTGGACAAAAGAGTGCTGGATGCGGATCTTGTAGATCTCGGCCCCCGACAATCAATTCCATGTCACGATACGATCACCTAGTTCGATGCAAGTTCAGTCGATGCTGCATAATATCACCCCCCCATCTCGCAAGAATACCACAGGGTTGACAAATACAACACTTGTGCAGAGGATACTTGCTACATCAAGACGATATCCACGATTGGCAGGATCCGCACCAGCGGGTACCGTTTTCGAAGATTAGAGCTAAACAACCACGATCACTTTACCCCCCCCCAACAATAGATTTAGCAACCGAGAGTGACGCATGCAAGTGATCCTACCAACACTTTCCTAGCGGTGAGAAGCTCCAACGTGAGCAGCAAAAAGCAAAGTACAATAAGCTCCAAGTTAACGTTAACAGTACCGGCAGAAGTTTCACACCTACGAGAAGTCAAACACTTTTAATAGCAAGAATTCCAACGCCAACGAGAGGCCCAATGCGTGCTGCTACCAAAGTGATAGTTTTCAGTGCTGACACGCCCTGCAAATAGTTCAAGCCAGCTAATCTACCAGTGCCTGCAGGACTTAGGCATCAGATAGACGCCTGCAGCAACAAAGTATAAATATCATCTCGAGAAATAGTATCGGTGACGGAGCTTTTTTTTCAATGTGACAGGATATAAATCTACTAAATAAAAACGTATGACCAATAAGTGATGTTCGTCGATTGGTTTGCGGTTTTGGCGTATTCAGTAGCTCTCAAGCTCAGAAGAGCCATTAGGCAGGATGGGAATTATATCATCAGATCCAATGGCTTTTCCTATTGAGAGTGAGTACTCCGCCAACTGGGATAGGTTAAAACTTGACTCATTATTAACCTACCCCTTCAGCTATATCCGTCCGGTGTATAGCGTGTATACTTGCCACAACACCACTCATTTGGGGAGAAGCGGGGTTATTGAGCCATATCTGCGGGTTGGGCACCTCCAACGCCACCAGGATGCAGCCAGCCCCCCGCCCCGCGACTTGTTGCGCTCGACTGTATTTAAGGAAGAGGAGTGGGTCGATTCTGCGACGAGCCCCGCGACTTGTTGCGCTCGACTGTATTTAAGGAAGAGGAGTGGGTCGATTCTGCGACGGATAAAGTGAGCAGCACGAGCAGCATGTCGAAACAGGGGCGCTCGGAAAGATTGAACCATCCTAGTACAGTTCAAGGGACGTCGGGGGCGTCCAGCAGCAAGAAGTTATTGCGCCGGCCCTCCAACGATCTGAGTTCGAGTTTGGGAGGATCTGGATAGCTATTTGGGTGACTATATGAAGCAAACTTACCAGGTATGCGACTGATGGAGTTAATGGGGGTGATGCTCTTCTGGTATAAGCTGTATTGACTGCATTTGTGTATTATTTCCAGCACACCTTCAGCGTCCGTTCGAATACTACGGTGACTACACGAAACAGCAAAATACGCTCCTCAGGGTCGAAACAACCCTTGCTGCCAGATGAGTGGGAAAACTACGGCAAGACTTTCATGCATTGATCTGTAGTGGCATAACAGAAATCTCGTACCAAGTTAGACCCAAATTATGCAACAGAAGCCCAATATTCCCCATCTGTTTACAACAGAAACCCAACTGAACCCAACCAGCTCAAAACATACCTAAGCACGACAGTCTATAGCCCTCGACTGAAGACGCTTCCGTTTTCCTTTTCCACGCGGGTTCTATGCCCCGAATGCGTGCAGATACAGCCCCACCATTGCCGCCCTGAAGATCGGTGGAAATCCTAGCATCTCTAGCAATGTGTACAGTTACTGTCTGTCCACTGAGCCGTAGGCTTTCGTTAAGTCCAGGGGGATCGTTACAGCTTGAGCCATCCGTGCATCGTTCCGTGTGGCTGCTTGGGCCGTCTGTAACAGGTCGATAGTGTCGTGTATGTTCCAGAAGGGTACAAATCCATTCTAATTCGGGTGATGATGTATTGAAGTTTTTTGCTGGCTCTCGTTATCAGTTTGTATTCCGTGTCAGCAATGCGAGGTCCGATAATTCAGCGGAACAGTAGAATTTGTGCCCTTTTTGAGTCAGAAGATGTCTGCCTACAAAAATGACGCAGGAAAGGATCCAGTCGAGTATCATTTGTTGAATAGATCTGTCAGTAAAGGAATAAGTATGTCCGAGAAATTCCTATACCAGTCATTGCCAAGCCTGTCAGGCCCGCACACCTTCCCCGTTTTACATGCTCCAATCGCTGCAGCAACATTCGCTACCGTGAAGAGCGTAT